>JZKD02S1692986.1:1503953-1527977 GCA_000966675.3 Picea glauca | reverse complement strand
TTGTTCCATAACCTTTAATGACATGACATTTGTTGAGGCCCCTAAATCGAGATACATATTGTTCAATATGATGGGAGGATCTTCCTTCTTGGTTTGAACCTATAAGACTTTCAAAACTTCCCTTTTTACAGAAGGGATCTTACACATCTCTGTCACTGGGACCATCATATTCAGTTTTCCAAACATGCTTACAACATTTATATTTAACTAAATACCATTTGTAGGAGTTGGCTTAGGAAGAAACTCACATACAAGAGGTGGAGGTGGTCAAGCCACCTTCTCTACTGATGGAAGAGGAGTATCAAGCTATGATAGAGGGCCTAAAGCTTTATTTTTTCTAGTGTAGGTCAGATATTCCCTCCTCCTTAATTCCTTCTTCTGATCATCTATTAATTGATTCAAGTCCCAGAGTCTCCCCTCTCTTTCTCCTCTTCTTCAGGATTCATTTATCTGCTATTGGGTAACTTGTTCCTCTTGGAAAGTGAAAATTATATCAATGAAATTCATATCATTAGGAGAATCGTCATCTCATCAGGGACATTCATATTATCTGTGGGGTTCTTTGCATGTGAGGCACCAAGCTTCTACATCAACTATCCCAACTAGTCTCAAAGTATATGGGGCCTTTTCCTCCTATCGAGGCATTGGTTTCCAACCTATGGCATCTCTCTGTAGTATGGAAAATTGAGGTCTGGGAGAAGATTGATTTCTTTCCACTGTAGTCATATGGCTCATAATTTGATTATGCACCTCGATAAACTAAGTATTCATATGGTCTATTTTTTGAGTTAAGAGAGAAATCGGATCAAGAGAATTTTTGTTGGAAACATTAGTCTTTGCTTCTCCATTGACACGAGGGTAGTGAAAAGTTTCCACCCTTGAATCAAGGATATTTTATTCAATATCGACACTATACTCCTTGGCTTCTGCCAATGATGTGGTATTTTTGTCTTTCAGAATGAATTGAAACTACCCTTCAAAAGAATTCATGTAAAGGAGACGAATTGATGATGCAGTGGGAGGGAAATCTGTTGGAATTTGATTGTACAACCTATCAAACCTAGTATTTAATTCCTTTACCGTCTCATTCTCCTTTTTCTTTATCTGATTAAACTGAGCCCCAACTGTCCCACCATCTTCTTTTGTTGACCAACTATTCTTGAATAAGTTGGCAAAAGCTTAGTAGGATGTGAAATGATTGTCAGGGAGTCCTTTGAACCAATCAAGGGATTTTTCAATCAATGATGAGGAAAATAAATTCATGGCCACATCTTCATGCTCAATGCCTGCATTTTCCATGTTCCAATGCATGAAATAAATATGGTCCTTAGCAGTTATCACATTATTTCCTGGGAATTTTGGCAACGACTTGTTGACTTATTTTGGCATGGTATTAGGGTATCCTTGGATGTTGGACATGTTGAGAGGTTTTTAGAGGTCCTTTTCCCAAGGGTGATACATTGGATCAAGAGGAAGGGTACTATGGAAGATGGTTTTAACAATGGGAGATTTGAGAGGAGACCTTCTTTGGTAAACCTTAGAAGGCTTGAACCTCCCAGGGAGGAAAGGTTTGGGAAAGGAAGGGTTCTGGGAAGGTGGATTCATGAGATGAGATTAAATATGAGCTCATCAAGAAAGGTGGAAAGGTAACATACCTTGGGTGGATTCACTAGGAAAGTTAAGGGAAAGGCTTTGGGATAGCTTTCCAAAGTGTTGTTAGAGTTTCAAAGAGGATTCAAAATCCTCACCGGAAACAATGCCAAAATGTTATCGCACAAGTTGTAGGTTGGGAAAATCTTGCTCCAACCACTAAATGGAAAAAACTAAGAGGTCACCTACCCACTTTCACCTTAGGCAAGTGTCCCCGTCACTTTAGAGGTGAGGTAGTCACCTCAAGGGGGGAATCATGGTGACCCTAAGGGGGGATGAGATAAAGATGGATAAAGATGGATATGAAGTCCCTACAGGTAAAATATAAATGGTATTAAGGTATTGAAATGAATTCTTGGGAAGATCCAAGGGTTTCCAAGTATATTGATTAATCTACAAATGGTGAAGTACCTGCCCGAGACACAAGAAAAACAAGCATATGTTGTAATATAATCATTTGGAAAAGAAAGTTAATCTTGTTGTCCCTAATAGAAGGTGTTAGTAAAAATTTATATCAGCAACAAAATTACACCATAATCTGCAAAATACATGCTATAGATAAAGTAGAAGATACAAGAGAAAGACTAGCTAAAGACTAGCTAAACTCAAGATAAAAGACCAAGATTCTAACATGAAAAGATAAGGTTGTTGTAATTAACACTTTTCTGCAGAAAATTATATCAGCCTTATGGATGGAACATTCAATGTATTACATAAAGAAAATCATCGATTTAAAACCCTCCAAACTTTGCCAAAAAGTGCACTAGACCAAGAAGAGTAAGTGTGTAAAATTTGGGCAAATTCCAATGGTTGATTAGGGAGTTATTCAAGCAAATGAGTTAGGGTTTCTGCAGCCCTAATGGATAAAGATGCAATTTTATAACAGAAAAAGGAAGTACCCCTTTGATGGTTACGCCCTTGTGGTTGTGAGGTCCCCAAGGCACAAGGAACACAATCCAAGTTGCAAGAAGTAAAAATGACAAGAAATCATGTTTCCCAATGCAATAATTTGTTTCTCCAATGCAAGACTAGTGCCTTTAGTTATGGGTTAATGGGGTCAAGAAGAAAGAGCTAGGGTTACTAACTCCTTGGGGGTGTAAATACTCTTACTTCCCAAGGCAAGTAACCTGGCTAGGTTTTGAAGATGAGGGGTGTAAATCCTCTTACTTCCTCAACTAAACCCTTGCAAACAATCTTGATAAAGTGATGGAAACTAGGATACGGGTGTATATCCTTATACTCCCTATATAGACTTGGCCAAAAAAACCTTACTAGAATCAAAAATGATAATAACAAAGTAGAGAGACCATACCATTCAAGAAAAATATTTTACATGCCAAAGTAAACCTCCAAAAAATCAAGAGAATGACCTTCTAGAGATAACACACCATCATCATCATCAAACCATAACCAAAAATCATTATTCCATAGCACAAGAGGCAAAATACTCCAAGTGTAGTGAAAATTTAATACCAAGTACTTCTCACAAGAGGGGGAGTTATGTTAAAATGAGATCTTATGATCTCTTATTTATACAAAATGCCACTAAGAGAGTTTGTCCACATAATTAAGGGTAAACCACAAGAATAGGGGTAAAAAACCCTAATCTTGCCCCTTTTACAAAGCAATATTAAACAATTCGTTTAAATTTCACTTTTGCACAAAGAAAAACCCAAGTTCATATCGATGTCACCCCTTTAGGGGAAGTTTTGGCACTAGGAGGAGATCGTTGGTGATGGAGCAGAGTGGAAAGGCTTCCCAAAGCCGCATGTCAAGCATCAAAGCCACTTCCTTAATGATCAAGTCTCAAGCCCCTTCAGAACTTCCTTATGCCAATGCATGTCACCTCACCACGAAGCCCTAACCCCCCTAGGTGATGTCATGCCTCTAGAAGTGATGTTTTACCTCTCCTAGGAAAAATGTTCGGCATGTGGGGGCTAGGTTTAGGGATGATTTTAAGGATGGAAATTTATATTAAAGTGTAGAAACATGGGCTAATCTTACTAGTCCTTAATATGCAAAATGTAAAAAGTTTGGCGACAATTTTGTAAAAATATTCAAATTTCTAAGGATTTTATATACTTTCTATAAAATTTTGGCAATTTTTAAGGTAAAATAATTTTATTCTATGGAATTTGGGCGAATTGCTTTTAGAAAAAATGGAAATTGGTGAATCTTTTTTTGGGAAAAACCATGTAAAATTAGCCCATTTGAGAAATTTAGCCCCTAAAATAATCTATGGCTAGGTTATGTCATCCAAGTCATCTTCTAGGACTTCCAAGTTTGATCTTTCTCATCCGGAATGTGGGCCCTTGGCATCCACCTGTGAGCTTCAAGCCCCATGGAATCCCAAGATAGGCTTATTCTTCCAAAATTGTCCACCAACGAGGTCCTGCAAAGACAAATGAGCATGCCGACCTCCAAGGATCTCAAGCTATAACATCATGATAAGTGAATCTAATCAATAAATGAGCCACCTAAGCATGTGCATCAAAGATCACTATGTCAAACAATTAATTGCTCAAAGACATTATGTGACTTGTCAAGATTGAATATGGGAGAGTTGACGAGGTGTCCTATTGGGTAGATCTTCCCCTAGGTCAAGGAGAGTTTCCAAGAGATCACTCTCTAAGCCATGTAAAGTGGGTGAAGTGATTAGGGTCAAGACTCAATGGGAATAGGGGTCATGAAATACAATAGGTCGTAGTGTCTCAATCATGGGTGCCTTTGTAGAGGGTGTGTGGTACCTTCGTCAACAATGCAATTTTTCCAATCCCATCATTTTTCCATTCTTTCATTCTTTCATAAATTTAAGGAAAGGTTGAAGGCCACTTCCCTAGCGTGGTGTCCAGATAATGGAAATGTCAACCATAAACACCTAGTGGAAATAAGAAGGTTGGCTCGTGATGAGACCCCCTTTCTCTCAGCCATGCAATTGAGAGCCATTACCCTGGCTTGGTGACCAAATGGTGGTAATGTCATACCACTAGATATTCATGGACATGATAGGCCGACTCGTGATGAGACCTCCTATCCTCCAACTAACCTTTTAAGCATTCTTAATCATATTTTATTGTGGGTTCCCCTTTTCTCGAAGATAAGCATTTCATTTTTTTCTTGGGTGATCCCTGCATGAAGCATCTAGAAGTTTCATACATAGGATTTTATCTTTTATCCAACATCAATCCCTCTAGGCCTTCAACCCCTTCTTCCGATAGAATGAGGGACAACCCCTTCTTGGGTCAATACACCCTAAAATCCCAAGAGATAAGGAAATGGGTGGAAATAGTGATGGAAAGTGGTAAGTATGGTCACGAATGATACGATGGATCTTCAAAGGAGTTCCTAGTAGCAAACTCGTCCCCAAGGAAGACCACTTTCTAGGGAACAATGTCAACCACCAAGGTGAAGCAGGGAAAACAGCATAATGTCCAAGCATATATCATGAAATCTAGAGAAACCTAAGATACAACATACTCAAATGCCTTAAATATTGAAATGATTCTCACCATAATACTAACTTGTAACTCATGGAGCAAGGCCTACTACCTTTCGGAAGCTAGCTAATGTGGTGGATTCCATATAAAAATCTATGACTTTTGTGGTAGTGAGAAGGGTCTCCATCTGTGAAAAAGGATATTAATGGTCATGTAGTCTCTCGGTACTCCATATATGCAACCTGAGGGCCTCAAGACATAATCTCCTTAGTTATCCACAAAATGGGGATAACAGTGTGTATGGAGTAGTATCCTGCCTCACTATACCACACTTCTTACATAATTCTTCGAATTCATTTCCATAGAATTCTCCACCATTATCTGTCCTCGGTACCTTTTTTTTCTTCTTTATCTAATTTTCTACTAGAGCCTTAAACTCTTTAAATTTATCAAATACCTCAAATTTCTTCCTAAAAAAATAATCCATGTGTTCCTTGAGAAATCATCTATGAACGAAACATAATACACAGATTTACCTAATTATGGAACATGCACAACTCCAAACACTCATTGTGTATCAACTCTAGGACCTCCTTTTCTCTTGTAGCACCAGATGGGAATCTTACTCCATTTTTTTTACCATATATGCAATGTTCATCGAAATAAAAATCCAGGGTGCAATTAGATATACCTTTAATCATACCTTTACCATGTAGTGTTTCAAGGCCCTTTTATCCAATATGTTCTAGTCTTTGATGCCATAGCATGGTCTTCTTTCCAAGAAGAGTACACATCATGTCTTCTTTATCTCTCTACTCAGGGACAATAGAAATGTTACACCCACTAGTATAAATTATTCCCAACAACTTGTACAAAATTCCACATCGAACTCCCATCATCAACACCATTGCTCCTTTGACCATCTTTCAAGTTCCCTTTCCCAATAAAGTATCCACACATGCATCATCTAACTTACTTACAGATATTTGTATCCTTGCTAGATCTAGAATGTGCAGAAATATAGAGATAGTTCTAATCCTTCCATCTTTCAACAACAGCTTAACCCTTCCACATCCCATGATTTTGGTTGTCGAGTCATCTCCTAGGAAGATATCACCACCGTCATACTTTTCATATTCATTGAACCACTCCCTGTGAGGAGTCATCTGAAATGATGCACTTGATTCAATCAACCATACATCATGATATGCATGTGTACCTATAGATGCCAGTTAAACATCACCTCCTGCTTCTATGGAGGTTTGCACCTTTGTGGAAGATTAATCATCAGGTCCCTTCGCTTTATCAACATTCTTAGACCTACAATATTTCTTATAATGCCCAAATTTACCACATTTCCAACATTTCCTCAAATATTTTCCTGTGGATTTAAATCTACCTTTATATTTAGATATCCCCCTCGAAGACTTAATTTTATTCCTATCCTAGGTACGACCTCTTACAAATAAAGCATATGTGCTATGACTATCCATGATTTTTTGCCTCATCTCTTTCGATAACAAGATTGAAAATACATCCTCATACTTCAATGTAGATTGAGTGGTACTACCAATTGTTATAACCAGATTATCCCAAGAGTCTGACAGAACATAACAAAGTAATACACTTATCTTCTTCTACAATCATAATATTAACAAAGACAAGTTGACTTACTAGAGTATTGAAGGAATTTCGATGCTCTATCACAAAATCTCCATCTTCCATCCTAAAATGATATAACTTCTTTCAAAGAAACAACTTGTTTACCATGGACTTTTACTGATACAAATTCCCCAACTTTTCCCATAGTTCTTTGGCTGTAGAGTCTCCCAACACATTTAGTAACACCAAATCTTCCAGGCAGAGTCGAATCATACTCCTTACACATCTATCCAACTTCTCCCACTCTTCTTTTGACATACTAGTAGATTGAGTACTGGTATTTTGTGTACCAATAGGCTGTGTACCAGTAGGCTGTGTACCAATAGGTTGTGTACCATGATACACAACGATCCATTGTTCTTTGTCTACAAGAAGGTCCTCCATCTTAAGTTTCCATAGCTCAAAGTTTTTACCATTGAGCTTCTCAATCTCAATTCTGGAACTGCTCACCATTCTCTTTCAACACACAAATCACCACTACAAATCTCCCACTAAACCTAGGTTTATCACAAACCCGATATAAATTTGATATATCAAGACCGAGCCAAACCATCAACAACAAAGGCATCCGCTTGAAGCCAAAAATGTACTTTGATATCATATGTAAGTTTTAAACCTATGAAGTAAAGCAATGCATATATTTTCTTAAGAAAAACAGAAAATAATCAATGGCTCATACACATAGTACACAGATATTTACATTGGAAACCATTAAACGGGAGAAAAATAGCCTTCCTTAGTGTCGCACCTCTCAACTCTTCATTGTATTAATTTCACCATTCAAAATACAATATATACAATATTTTAGGTATCCCGCAACTACCAAAACCCTAATCCCTTAATCCGTGATTAAATTAGAAAACCACTAAAAATAGAAAAAAAACACATTCATAAAATCTAACGCACCCCTCCACACACATGAAAAGAATATAACACCTACCCAACACAATCTTGGTCTTCCTTGGTATCACAATACATAACTAGTAGTGCCACACAAATACCTGAAAACCCTCTATATTGATGTCCAATGTTCCTTCCCTAGCTTTGACATATACCTTCTCAAAACTCCCACTACATGTGCAATGTACGATCTAGTACAGACCATTGCATACATCAAATTTCCAACTGCACTAGCATATGGGACACAGAACATGTCCTCTTCCTCTTCTTGTGTCTTAGGACACTAATCTATAGATAACTTTGCATCCACAGGAATAGGAACCCTGACCAGTTTGCATGCTTGCATGATATACCTTTGTAGTATTGTCTTGATATATTTCCTTTAATTTAACTAGAGTTTCATGTTTTCCCAATCTCTTTTAATTTCCATGCCCAAAATGAAATTTGCAGCACCAATATCCTTCATGTCAAATTTAGAGGATAATTGAGTTTTCACATCTTGGATAATCTCCTTGTCGTTTCCTCTCAACAACATACCATCCACATATAAGACCAAATAAATAAGATAATAACCAACTAATTTTTAATACACATAGTGATCATCTTTGTTCCTTTTGAAGCCAAGTCCCAACATATAAGTATCAAATTTTTGATACCAAATCCTTGGTGATTTCTTTAACCCATACAGGGAGTTTTTCAATCTGCATACTAGCTCTTTCTTTCTCTTCATTGCAAATCCTTTTGGTTTCTTCATGTATATTTCTTCTTTCAGATCCCCATGTGGGAATGTTGTCTTCACATCCATATATTCTAATTCAAAATCAAAAGTAGTAGCAACAGATAAAATAAATCTAATAGAAGTTAGCTTGACAACGGGAGAAAATATTTCACCAAAATCAATTCCCTTTGTCTGAGAATAACCTTTTTCTACTAACAGAGCTTTTTATTTCTCCACTTTTCCTGTTGCATTCAACTTCTTCTTAAACACTCATTTGCTACCAATGAGATTTCTTCTAGTAGTCAACAAGCCTCATTCTTGTCCAACGTTGTCATTTCTTCCATAATGGCCATTTTTCATAGTTTGTCATCCTCTAGATCCACTGCCTCCCTAACAGTTCTAAGATCATCATCAGTCATAAATAAAGAAATATTTGAATTGAAATCAGGTGGAGTATACCTTTTTGGTTTCCTTCTTTCTCGAACCAATATCCTCAATACTAGAGTATGGGGTTCTTCTTCTTCTTATTCTTTTTCTTCTATAGAGACTGTTTCATTATCCTTCAATTCAAACTCTATTTTCTCTGGTTCTTCCTTCCTTGGTAGGAATTATCGTATGAAAACATCTTTGATTTATCAAAATACCACATCTTGAATATACACTACCTTCTTGGTTTCTAGGTTCCAAAGCTTATAACCTTCTAAACCATGTTTATAGCCAACAAAGATACACTTTTCAACCTTTTTATATAGTTTACTCCTATTATCCTTTGGAACAGAACATAGGCATCACATCCAAACACCTAAGATGTGTAAGAGAGAGTTTCCTACCAGTCCATACCTTGTGTGAAGTCTTGTCATCTAGCGTTGATGAGGGTGATTGATTGACTAGGTAACATGCAGTTCCTACTACTTCTATCTAGAATTTCTGATCTAACCCGACACCATTGAGAATGATCCTTGTTTTTTTCCATCAATGTCCTATTCATCCTTTCTGTAAATCCATTATGTTGAGGTGTTTATGGCATATTCTTCTACCTTTCTATATTGCACTGCTTACATAATTCCTCAAATTCATTTCTGTAGAATTCTCCACCATTGTGCATCCTCAACACCTTAATTCTCTTCTTTGTCTGATTATCCACAAGTGCCTTAAACTCTTTAATTTTTTCAAAGACTTTAGATTTCTTCATGAGCAAATAAATCTATGTATTCCTCAATAAGTCATCTATAAATGAGACATGGTACATAGATTTACCTAGTGATGGAAACAACATAGGTCCAAACACATCACTGTGCACCAACTGTAAAATCCCCTTTGCTCGCATAGCACTAGAGGATAATATTACATGGTTCTTCTTCCCATATAAACTATGTTCACATAAATTAAAATCTAGAGAGCAATTGGCCATACTTTCAACCATACATTTACCATGGAGTACTCGAAGGCCCTTATCTCCAATATGCCCCAGTCTATGATGCCACAACATAGTCTTTTATCGAGAGATTGTAGGATTTTTTTCTTCTTCAGTTCCAATCTGAGGAACAAAGGAATTTTTTCACCTGCCACTAATAGTGCTTCCCAACAGCTTATATAGAGTTCCAATCTAAACTCCTTTCGGCAACACCATTTCCCCTCGAACCATCATGTAGGTTTCTTTTCCAAACACTATTTTTACACCTGCATTGTCCATTTTTCTTGTTGTAATCAATTTTTTGGCCAATCCTGGGATGTGCAGAACAACGAGGAGTTTTCTAATCCTACCATCCATGAGTTTCAACTTGAATTTTCCTCATCCTACCTTTTTGGTTGTCGGGTCATCTCCTAGAAAAACTTCACCTCTATCATACCTTTCACATTTGCAGAACCACCACTTCCTATGGTGAGTGATATGAAAGGATGCACCTAAGTCAACCAATCATGCTTCGTGATCTACATGTGTGCTTGAAGCAACCAAGTACACACCCCCTCCTTCATTTGTGGAGGTTTTTTATTCTATAGAAGGAGAGTCATCATATCCATTTCCTCTCTCAACACTTTTGGATCTACATTGTTTCTTTTAATGGCCATATTTTCCACATCTCCATGATACTTAGATCTATTTCTTGCCTGGGAACATCCTCTTGCAAATAAGGCAATTGTTCTCTAGCTTTCCTTGTTTTTCCCATTGGTTGTGGAGCCTGAATATCTTCTTGATTCATAGGTATTGTTTCAGTCGTGTTTGGATCCCATTTTCTTGGGGGGGTGTAGGGTTCTCCCCCACATCTGTCTCCAGGGGGTCCAAGGGGGAGGTGAAAATAATTGGAGCCACCCCTGGCGGGGGTTCGGGGGCAACACCCCTGAAGATAATTTTTTGGGAAAATTTCCTTGTAAATATTGTTATTTTGTTGTCAATATGAGCCATTCATCATCAGGTTGCAGATATAACGACAGATGTTAGGTTAGTGTTTTTTTCCCTAGAAGGAAACCCTCTTTTATGTATGAGGGAATTGTATTGCATAAGTGTAGTAGTTTTTGTGATACTGTATTGTGACTGAGAGAGGATATTGTGAGAGAGTGAAGAGGAAGTTACAACAAATGTGTTGTAGGTTGCATCCCTTCACTTTGCTAGATAATAAAATAAAGGACTGTTAATTTATCCATGGACATATCCCATATTGGGTGAACCACGTATATCTGTGTCTCTATTGTATTGTGTATCTTCTATGTTTTATTTCCGCATCTGTTTTATTTTATTGCTCTACGATCCTCTTTTCTAACATTTTCACCTCATCTCCTTCAACAATGAGGATGAGACCACATCATCGAAACTTAAAGTAGTTGCATTAATACCTATGGCCACAACCAGACTATCCCATAAGTTTGGTAAAGAGAACAATAAACTGATACACTCATCTATTAGGAAAATATACTTCAACACTAAACCTAATAGAAGAGAGGAAGACAGATTTAAGCTAGAAAACAAATGACAAAGAAAACACACAATACATAGACATTTTACCCTGGAAACCCAAACGGGAAAACCAACAATCCTTGAGAATATTGCTCTCTTGTTTTCTTATTCGTTCAGAATAAAAGGTTACATTCCTAACCTTGGTCTACACCTAACATACAATCGACATCATACCATCCTGCCTTACACAAGGACAAACCTGTATCCAATTCAGTTTACATCTACATGAACAACAACCTCTATCATATTGATATAAAGATTAACGTCTATAGTATTACATCACACATTACTTATAGGCTTTACAATAGGAAAAACCCTAAAGAAAGGCACCCAAAAATGGTTACAGATCCACGCATATCATTGGCTACAAATCTCGTAAATATTGGGATTCTGTTACAATCAACTACTAGTCGGATTACTAGTAGTGTAAGGAAATGAGATACACTTCCAAACTTAACCTAGCAGAAGAGAATAATAATTTAATAAAGAACGTAAATGACAAAGAAATCACATAGTACACAAAGATTTTACCCTAGAAACCCAAACCGGGAAAACTAGAATTCCTTGAGCATTCTTCTCTCTTGTTGTCTTATTCAATCTGAATAAAAGGTTACATGTCTAACCTTGGTCCACACCTAAGACACAATCGAAATCATACCCTCTTTCCTGTGCAATAATAACCCTGTAGCCAATCTATCTTACATCTGCATGACCAACAACCTCTAAATTACAGACTCTTGGTGATTATCCATTCATCATCTAAAGATTCAATATTAGACTTTATAGCCTTACAACATGCCACTTTATAGGCTTTACAACAAGAAAAACCCTAAATAAATGGCACTAAAAAATGGTTACATATCCATGCAGATCATTGGCTACAAATCTCGTGAATCTCAGAATTCTATTACAATCGAGTCCATGTTGGATTACCAGTCGACTACAAGTAGACCTTCATTCGGTGTTCAGTTGGTCGCCACATGCCCACCTATCGACCTCTTATCGGTTGACCTATTCAACTTGTTGTCGATTCCTTTACCATGTCGAACTACCTCGAACTTTGACTTTGAATTTACCTAGTTGACTAACCTTGACCTTCAACTTGTTGTTGATCAACCTCGAGCCTCAACCTATTTTCGATCCACCTCAACTTTGACTGTCAGTCGATCCACCTCAACTAGAATTTCACTACAAAGAATATAACAACCCAAGATTCTCCCACTTGTTGTCTTCTTTTATGAAAACAAGATATTCTTGAACTTTCATTCACAGACCCAGGGCACCAATTCGCATTTCCTCTCTGCACCAAGAGAACTTCACAACACTCACAGACTTGGTCAACGATTTTGTTATGTTTTCCAACATTTCTACTTTCTCGAGTATCACCTTGTTACTTTCCACCATGTCTCTCATGAAATGGTATTGTAAATCGATGTGCTTAGTCTTCGAATGATAAGCAGGGTTCTTTGCTAGAAATATTGTGCTTTGACTATCCCAAATTATATTCACAACTCTCTTCTCAAACTCGATTCCTGAGCACAGTCTTTGAAACGATATTGCTTCTTTGCTTCCATGAGTGGTTTCCATGTATTCATGTTAGGTTGTTGACAAGACTACTACCGCCTATCGCTTACACATCCAACTTATTTCTCCACCGAACATCTTGAATACATATCCGTTGGTCAACCTATGTTGATCTAGATCTCCATCCCAATCGGCGTCGACAAATACATGTACAATTAATTTATCATTGTCACCTCTAGGTTTTCCTTGGTAGCATATAACATAGTCCTTCATGCCACACAAATAATTGAATACTCTCTTGACAACTGTCATGTGCTCCTTTCTAGGTGTTGACATGTATCTTCTCAACATTCCCATTGCATGGAAAATATATGGTCGAGTGCATACCATTGCATACATTAGACTACCAATAACACTTGCATAGGGAACATGTTTCATGTCCTCTATTTCTTCTTGTGTCTTTGGACACTGTTCAACAATTAGCCTTGCTCCCACAGGAATTGGCACCTTCACTGGTTTGCAATCCTACATGTTGAAATGCTTTAGAACTATTTCAATATACTTCATCTGATTTAACCAAATATTTCTAGTGGGTCAATATCTCTTAATATCCATTCCCAGAATGAATTTAGATGCATCGATATCCTTCATGTTGAGCTTGGAGGATATATGCTTCTTCACCTCCTTTATTGCATCCATGTTGTTTCCAATCTTCTTCCTTAGAATATATGCAGTGATCAACTTTGCTTCTTACAATTCAAAAACTAGGGATGTATGTGTCGAACTTCTTGGACCACATCCTTGGTGATTGCTTTAGACCATAAAGGGATCTTTTGAGTTTGCACACCAAATCATTTTTTCCCTTTACTAAAAATCCTTCAGGTTGTTTCATTTAGATTTTGTCTTCTAGGTCCCCATGTAGGAACGTTGTGTTCACATCCATCTATTCTATTTCTATATAAAATGTTACAGCCATAGACATTAGTACTATAATGGAATTTAATTTTGCAAGAGGGGAAAAAATCTCACCGAAGTCAACTCCCTTGACTTGGGAATATCCTTTCACTACTAGTCGAGCTTTGAACTTCTTGACCTATCCTGTAGAATTCATCTTATTCTTGAATACCAATTTGCTACCAACGAGATTTCTTCCACTAGGTAACTTGACTAAATCCCATGTCTCATTCTTGTGCAAGGATTCCATCTCTTCGACCATGGATTCCTTCTAGATTTTACCCTATGCCGAGTCGACTGCCTCACCAACTAACTTGGGCTTATCGTTGATGGAAGTTAACACAAATGTGGAACATAATTCGGGTGGAATATACCTTTCAACTAGTTTTCTTACTCTTTCTGACCTCCTTACTACTTGAGTATGTTGTTCCACCACTTCCTCTGATTCAGTCGACTAATCTGAATCACCTTCTTCGTTCCTTAGTTCAAACCGCACCATCTCAGGATTATTCTTGATATGAACAATTTCTTCTGGCCCCGAATTACCTATGACTTCTCTGAAGACCACATATCGAGTGTACATTGTTATCCTTGATGCAAAATTTCAAATCTTATATCCTTTCATTCATTTTTTGTACTCAATGAAAATACATTTGACTTCCTTCTTGTACAACTTGCTCCTCTTTTCCTTGGGAACATGCACAAGTGCATCACATCCAAATACTTTGAGATGTGAAACTAAAGGCTTCTTACCTGACCATACCTCATGTGGAATCGTGTCGACTAGCTCCGACAAAGGAGACATATTCACCAGATATCTTGCAGTGTCAACTGCCTCCCCCAAACATTCATGTGCGATCCCAACACCACTGAGCATGCTCCTTGCCTTGTCCATCAACGTTCCACTCATTCTCTCGGAAACTCCATTTTTGTATGGGGTATATGGTGTGGTATTTTTGCGTTCTATGCCACACTTCTTACAGAACTGATCAAATTATTTTCCATAGAACTCACCACCATTATCATTTCTCAACACCTTAATCTTCTTATCTATATGGTTTTATACAAGAGCTTTAAACTCTTTAAATTTCTCGAAAACCTGTGATTTCTTCCTCAAGAAATATATCCATGTCTTCCTGGAAAAATCATCTATGAAGGAGACATAATACAGGGATCCACCAAGTGAAGGCATTGTAATAGGGAAAACCACATCACTATGCACCAATTCTAGAATCCCATTTTCTCTTGTTGCACCAAATGGGAACCTCACCTAACTTTGTTTTCCATATATGCAATGTTCAAAAAATTCAACTTCTAAATCACATTTAGGAAAACCTTTTACCATACCTTTACTATGCATAGCTCGAAGTCTTTTTTCTCTAATGTGTCCCATCCTTTCGTGCCATAGCATGGTCAGGTCAATTTTGTCATGTCTTGTCGAGTCAGTTTGCACCGACTCAGCCTGGTTCTGGTCAATTTGAGTCGAAGTCGAGTAGACTTCAGGAGAAATGATGTTGTTGCATCCATTCAAGTCAATATTCCCTAATAGCTTGTATAGGGTTTCAATTCTAACTCCTTTCATTAATACCATCACACCTCTGACCATCTTGCACGAATCCTTTTGAAATAGAGTGTGCACTCCAACATCACTCAGCTTACTGACAGATATCAGGTTTCTTTCCAAAACTAGAATGTGTAGCATACCTGGAAGGCTTCTTTTCCTCCCATCTTGCAGTATCATTTGAACTCTCCCTCATTTGATAATTTTTTTTGTCGATTCGTCTTTCAAGAACACATCACCTCCATCATATTTTTCATACTCACAGAACCATTCTCTATGTGGTGTCATATGATAGGATGCTTCTGAGTCGATCAACCAAACACCTTGATCTGACTTTGTACTGGTTGATGGTAGGTACACATCCCCTCCCTTATCCGGGGTCATCTTTCTCTCAGTCGTCTGCTTCTTGTCAAATCTCGTACTAACTTCCATTGCCCTTGAATTACAGTCCTTTTTTTAATGCCCAACTTTACCACATTTCCAATATCTTTGTGTCAACTAAACTGGGGATTTAGATCTACCCTTCAACTTAGACTTTCTACCGGAGAATTTTCTTTTATCTCTTTCAATCAGTCAACCTCTCACCACTAAAGAATCTTTGATTGATCCTTCCATGTTCTTTCTTCTCATTTCTTCTAACAGTAGAGAATCAACCATGTCTTCTAGCGCTAGTGTGTTTGTATTACTCCTTATAGCCATGACTAAGTTATCATAGGAGTCTGGAAAAGAACATAATAGGATTATAAACTTCTCCTCCTCAATGATTTTAATATCCACAGACGATGACTGGATTAAAATGGTATTGGACGCATTTAAATGATCAGTCACCGAACTGCCATCACTCGTTCTCAGAAGATACAATTTATTTCTGAGAAACAACTTATTTAATAGATATTTCAACTGGTATAATATTACCAACTTGTCCCACAATTTCTTGGTTGAATCTTCACCTGAGACATTCAATAGTACCGAATATGCAAGACAAATCTGAATCGTGCTTCTTTCTCTTCTTTCAATTTTCTCCCATTCTTCAGTTGGCATGCCTGTTAGTTGGGTAACTGGACAGACATTGTCCATTGTTCTTGATCTACTAGAAGATATTCCATTTTAATCTTCCAAAGCTCAAAATTTTTTCCACTGAATTTTTCCTTCTCTATTCTTGAACTGCTCGCCATTATTTACCATTATATTTAACACAATTTATGACTTACAACTCTTATTGTACCTAGGGTTTATCTCTCAGATTAAATATTGGTAAATAAAGATCTGATACAACCATCAAAACTTAACACAAATCTGATACCACTTGTTAGAGCTTAACTTTTCTCTGATACCACTTGTCAAGAAATGAGATACACTTCCACACTAAACCTAGTAGAAGAAAAGAAAAATTTAATCAAGAATGTAAATGACAAAGCAATCACACAGTACATAGATATTTACCCTGGACACCCAAACCGGGAAAACCAACATTCCTTAAGCATTATTCTCTCTTATTGTATTATTCAATATGAATAAAAGGTTACATGTCTAACCTTGGTCCACACCTAAGACACAAATGTCATCATACCTTCTTGCCTATGCAAGAACAACCTTGTACCCAATTTGGATTACATCTGCATGACCAACAACCTCTAAATTACATACTCTTAGCAATTATCCATTCATCATCTAAATATTCAATATTATCCTTTACGGCCTTACAACACACCTCTTTATATAATTTATAGCATGAAAACCCTAAATACATGGTGCCCAAAAATGGTTACAGATACATGCAGATCATTGGCTACAAATCCCATGAATCACGGAATTACCAGTCGACTACCAATCAACCTTCATTCTTTCTTTAGTCGGTTGCCACACTCCTTCCTGTCAACCTCTTGTCGGTTGCCCTCTTCTACTTGGTGTCGATGCCTTTACCATGTCGAAAAGCCTTGACCTTCAACTTTGACTTTACCCAGTCGACTAACCTTGACCTTCGACTTTCTATCGATCTACCTCGACTTTAGACCTGTTGTCGATCCACCTCGACTTCGACTGTCAGTCGATCCACCTCTACCAGAATTTCACTGCAAAGAATATAACAACCCAACAAGTAGGCTACCAGAACTCCTGTCGACCTCTTGTCGGGTGACCTATCGACTTGTTGTCGATCACTTTCGACTTTGAATTTCCTGGTTGTCTTATCTTCTAATCGATCCACCTTGACTTGACTTTCACTGCAAATAATATAACAACCCAAAATTCTCCCAGGTGTTGTCTTCTTTGCTGAAATAGGAGTACTTGAAATTTTGTTCATAGACTTAGGGCAACAATGTCCATTGCCTCTCTGCACCAAGAGAACTTCAAAGAACTCACAGACTTAGTTAAGGAGTTTGCTATGTTTTCCAACATGTCTACTTTCTCCAACAATACCTTGTTGCTTTCCACCATGTCTCTTACGAAATGGTATTGTACATCAATAATCTTAGTCTTGGAATGATAAGTTGGGTTCTTTGCCAAAAATATTGTACTTTGATGACTGTAATTTATCTTCATAGCTTTCTACTCAAACGAGGTCCCTAAACATAGTCGTTGCAACCATATTGATTCTTTGATTCCATGAGTGGTTGCCATGTATTCAACTTTTGTTGTTGACAAGTCTATGACCGCTTGTCACTTACTCATCCATTTATTTCTCCATCGAACATCTTGAACACATATCCACTGATCAACCTTTGTTGATCCAAATCTCCAACCCAATCAATGTCGACAAAGCCATGTACATATATTTTGATGTCAACTCCAATTTTCCCTTAGTATCATATAGCACAATATTTTGTGCCACAAAAATACTCGAATACCCTCTTGACATTTGTCCAATGATATTTTCCAGGTGTCGATGTTTATATTCTCAACACTCTCATGGCATGGGAAATGTATGGTCGAGTGCAGACCATAGCATACATTACACTACCAACAACACTTGCATAGAGAACATGTGTCATGTCCTCTATTTCTTCTTGTGTCTTTGGACAATGTTCAGAGGTTAGCCTTGCTCCCACAGGAATTGGCACCCTAACAGGTTTTCAATCTTGCATGTTGAAACATTTCAAAACCATTTCAATATACTTCTTCTAATTCAACCAAATATTTCTAGTTTCTCGATCTCTCTTGATCTCCATTCCCAAAATGAAGTTTGATGTACCAAGATCCTTCATGTCAAACTTGGAGGATAGTTGCTTCTTCACCTCCTTTATTGTGTCCATGTTGTTTCTTATTAACAACATGTCGTTGACATATAATGCTACATATATGAAACACCCACCTTATTCCTTAGAATATATGCAATCGTCAAATTTTCTTCTAACAAATCCCAAACTAAGGATGTATGTGTCAAAATTTTGGTACCACATCCTTGGTGATTTCTTTAGACCATAAAGGGATATTTTCAATTTGCACACTTTCTCTTTCTTTCCCTTTACTATAAATCCTTTAGGTTGTTTCAAGTAGATTTCTTCTTCCAGGTCCCCATGTAGGAATGTTGTCTTCACATCCATTTTCTCTATTTCAAGATCAAATGTTGTAGCCAGAAACATTAGTACTGTAATGGAAGTTAATTTTGAAATAGGGGAAAAGATCTCAATGAAGTCAACTCCTTCGAATTGTGAATATACTTTTTCTACCATTCAAGCTTTGAATTTCTTGACCTGACCCGTTGCATTAATTTTCTTCTTAAATACCCACTTGCTACTAACGGGATTTCTTCCACTAGGTGATTCGACTAAATCCCATATCTCATTCTTGTGCAAGGATTCCATTTCTTCGACCATGGTGTCCTTCCAAATTCTACCCTTTTCTAAGTCAAATTCCTTCCTGACCGACTTGGGCTCTTCGTCAGTGGCAGTTAACACAAATGCGGAATGGAAGTCAGGAGACATGTACCTCTCAACTAGTTTTCTTACTCGCTCAGACCTCCTTACAAATGGGGTTGGTTGTTCCACCTCTTCATCTGATTCAGTCAAGTCATATGAATCATATTCTTCTTCGTTCCTAAGTTTAAACTTCACCTTCTCTAGATTTTCCTATGTTTGAACCACTTCAGACTCGGATTTCCTTCCGAATTCTCTAAATACCACATCTCAACTGTACATTGCTCTCCTTGATATAGGATTTGAGAGCTTGTATCATTTCATTCCTTCTTTGTATCCAATGAAAATACACTTCACTTCCTTTGTGTCCAGCTTGCTCCTCTTTTCCTTGGGAATATGAACAAATGCATCACATACAAATACTTTGAGATGTGAAAGAGAATGATTCTTACCAAACCATACCTCATGTGAAGTCATGTTGACTAGTGTCAACAAATGAGACATATTCACCAAATATTTTGCAGTGTTGACTGCCTCTTCCCAAAATTCTTGTGTGAACCCAACACCATTTAGCATGCTCCTTGCCTTGTCCATCAATGTTTTGTTCATTATTTTGGAAAGTCCATTTTTTTGTGGGGTATATGATGTGGTATTTTGGTGTGCTATGCCACACTACTTGCATAACTACTCAAAATCATTTCCAAACATTCACCACCATTTTCAGTTCTCAACACCTTAATCTTCTTATCTTTCTGGTTTTCTACAAGAGATTTAAACTCTTTGAATTTCTCAAAAACCTATGATTTCTTCCTTAGAAAATATATCCATGTCTTCCTATAAAAATCACCTATGAAGGATACATAATATAGGGATCTACCAAGCGAAGGCATTATTACAAGGCCAAACACATCACTATGAACCAATTCTAGAATCCCCTTTTCCCTTGTTTCTCCAGATGGGAACCTAACCTGATTTTTTTTCCATATATGCAATGTTCACAAAAATTGAATTCTAAATTACATTTAGGAAAATATTCGACCATACCTTTGTTATGCACAGATCGAAGTCCTTTTTCTCCTATGTGTCACATCCTCTCATGCCATATCATGGTCAAGTCGACTTGATGAACAATGTTTTAGTCGGTTTGAATTGACTCGGCTTGAGATGAATCAATTCAAGTCGAAGTCGAGTCTACTTTAGGAAAAAAGATGCTATTACATCCATTCAAGTCAAAATTCCCTAACAACTTGTATAGGGTTCCAATTCAAACTCCTTTCATTAATAACATAGCACCTCTAACCATTATGCATGTATCCTTCTGAAATAGAGTATGCACTCCTGAATCACTCATGTTGCTGACATATATCAAGTTTCTTTTCAAACTTGGAATATATAACACACTTGGAAGGGTTCTACTCCTCCCATCCTGCAGTATCAGTCAAACTCTTCCCTGTCCAACAATTTTGGCTATCGATTCATCCCCCAAGAACACATCTCCCCCTTCATATCGTTCATATTCACATAACCATTCTTTGTGTGGTTTCATATGAAATGATGCTCCTGAGTCTATCAACCAAACATTTTGATCTAAATGCATTCTGGTCGATGCCAGATACACATCTCCTCCTTTATTTGGAGTAGTCTTTCTCTCAGTTAACCGCTTCTCATCGAATCTTGTACTAGCTTCCATTACCTTTGACTTGTCGTCCCTTTTGTAATGCCTAGATTTACCGCATTTTCAACATATTCTCATTGACTGAACCAGGGATTTAGATCTACCCTTTGATTCATACTTTCTATTGGAGAAATTGTCTTTATCTCTGTCAATCGGTAGATCTCTTACCATTAAACAATCTTTAGTCGATCATTCCATGTTCTTCCTTCTCATTTCTTCTAACATTATAGACACAACCATGTATTCTAGCACTAATGTGGTTGATTTAATCCCTATATCCATGACTAAGCTATCCCAGGAGTCTGGAAAATAACATAATAGGCTAATACATTTTTCCTCCTTGGTTATTTTATTATCTACAAATAATAATTGGCTTATTATGGTATTAAATGCATTCAAATGCTCAGTTACTGAACTACCATCACTCATCCTCATAAGATATAATTTCTTTCTGAGGAACAACTTATTTACCAAGAATTTCAACCGGTACAAGCTTCCCAACTTGTCCCAAGTTTTCTTATCTGAGCCTTCACCTGAGACATTCAACAACATCGAATCTACAAGGCACAATCAAATTGTACTCCTTTCCCTTCTCTCAAGTTCCTCCCATTATTCCCTTGACATACCTGTTGGAATGGTACCTGAAAATATTGTTTCCCATTTCTCTCTATCTACAAGGATATCTTCAATTTTAAGCTTCCAGAGCTCAAAATTATGGCCATTGAATTTTTTTATCTCCATCCTCGAACTACTTTCCATTCTTTTAGAAACAACTTTAAAGATATTTTACTTATGAGACTTACTAGACCTAGGGTTTAGCTCAGATCCAATATTATCAAACCAAGCTTTGATACACTTATCTATTAGGAAAATATACTTACACACTAAATCTAATAGAAGAGAGGTAGACATATTTAAGCTAGAAAACAAATGACAAAGCAAATGCACAGTACACAGAGATTTTTCCTTGGAAACTGAAACAGGAAAACCAACATTCCTTGAGCTTATTTCTCCTCTTGTTGTCTTATTCATTCATAATAAAAGATTACATGCCTAACCTTTGTCTACACCTAAGACACAATCGACACCATACCCTCTTGCCTTACACAAGGACAACCCTATAGCCAGTTTGGCTTACATATACATGACCAACAACCTCTATCATATTGATCTAAATATTAACATCTACATTATTACATCACACCTTATTTATAATATTTAAAGTAGGAAAAACCCTAAAGAAAGGTGCTAAAAAATGGTTACATATCCACGCAGATCATTGGCTACAAATCCTATGAATCTCAGG
This sequence comes from Picea glauca, assembly GCA_000966675.3. Taxonomy (NCBI): domain Eukaryota; kingdom Viridiplantae; phylum Streptophyta; class Pinopsida; order Pinales; family Pinaceae; genus Picea; species Picea glauca. The sequence goes on along the minus strand of JZKD02S1692986.1, from coordinate 1,505,783 downwards.
ATTTGGTTACAGTTGACTACCAGTCGGCTACTAGTCGACCTATAGTCGGTCTTTGGCTGGTTACTACATGACCTTCTGTCGACCTCTTGTCATCTTACCTCTTGACATGTTGTTGATCACTTTTGACTTTGAATTTCCTAGTCATCTTATCTTCTAGTCGATCCATCTTGAATCGAATTTCACTGCAAAAAATATAACAACCCAACATTATCTTCATCAGAAATCTTAATATCAACATACAATAACTAACTTACCACATTATTGAAGGAATTTATATGGTTTGTCATCAAGTATCCATATTTCATCCTCAATTTTTATAGCTTCTTCCGTAGGAACAATTTGTTTAGGAGGGACTTAGACTGATACAAAGTCCCTAACTTAATCCATAAATCCTTGTTCGTAGCTTCCCCTAACACATTCAATAGTACTAAATATAAGAGACACAACTGGATTATGCTCTTTGCCTTTCGATCGAACTTTGTCGAGTCTTTTGTTGACATTCTCATAGTTTCAGTACCTAGATCCATAACAACCCATTGATCTTTGTCTATCAAAAGATCTTCCATATTGATCTTCCATGGCTCAAAAATTTTCCCATTAAATTTTTTATCTCTATTTTTTAATTGCTCACGGTTTCTTTTCACCACAAGAATCAATACCGTTGATATCCCAATGTAACAAGGTTTATAACATACTCGATCCAAACCCTTAGCCACAAAGGCGTCCCCCCTGAAGTCGATAACTGCTTTGATACCAAATGTAGATTTTACCCTTGTACAATTAATTACTGCAAATGGATTCTTAATAAAAACATAAAAGACACAATGGCATACACACACACACACATTGCACATATATTTTACCTTCGAAACCAAACTGTGAAAATCAACAACCTGTTTAGAGCCACACCTCTAATTATTTATTCATCATCATCCATCTTCATTATTTACAATATAATATATAGGATCCCATGGCCCCCTTATGACCCCCTCGCATGCCTGGTGCTACGCGGTGCATTGGGTTGGTTGTGCAAAGAATATAACACATACCCAACACTATCCTACCTACCATAGTTATGTTTTTTTTAATTTCAAATTTTCATATTTTTTGTTTTATTTAGGAAGTAGGGAAGAATTTTGATTAGACAAATCACTAATACATGAAAAATTCATGTATATTGTTTCACTTTTTGGAGTGGTATTGTTAAGAACCAAATATCAATATAGCATAGAAAAACCTCAGAATAAGTACTCAACGCCTTGAAAAAAAGAGAAATTTAGATAATAAGCCTCTTTGAGGGGGAAACCTCCTTATTCCCACATAAATGTACAATTACAATATGATTCCAAATGAAAATGTCTCCTTGGTATATATATAGGAGACTAGGAGGCATAATTACAACTAATGGACTAAAGTCAACATAAATAAAATAACATTACTAATGTAATATGCCCCAATTAAGGGGTAATGAGCCATTATTTAGGGCTTAACATGCCCCTCCCCTTGAGACAAGTGTTGTCTACAACACTTGAGTAAATCTGGATGCTTTTGTATAAAAGAATCATCTTCCCAAGTGGAATCTTCAACCGATAGTTTCCTCCATTTAATGAGATACTTTGAAATGGATCTATTCCTCAGCTAGCGAATTCTTGTGTAAGTGATGGCTTCAGGCTCCAATATGATTTTTCATTTCTCTTCAAGTTCTGGCAATATATTTTGAACTGGGATCTTGTCACCTATAACCTTCTTTAAGCATGAAACATGGAAAATTGGGTGTACTCGTGAAGATGTAGGCAACTCCAATTTGTATGCCATAGTACCAATATTTTG
>JZKD02S1692986.1:1479539-1491260 GCA_000966675.3 Picea glauca | reverse complement strand
TCTGGAAAAATGGACGTAGGGACACTTCTAATCTGGATTTAATTGAACAAACTTTAGCTAAGATGAAATGTTATAGGAAATATCTATATTGTCTAGAAATTGGTGCTAAGATATACATGTTGGCACTTCTCACTTGCTTTGGGAGAGGATGTCATCCTAGATGCCTTTTCTGAAGCAATTCTACTATGTTAAAATTTGCACTTCTCACTTGTGATGGGAGAGGATGTCATCCTAATCCTAGATGCTTTTTTTAAAGCAAATTTTACTATTTTAAAATTTTAGTATAAAATGCATGCTTTTCAAAAAGAGAAAAAAACAGTTTACAATGCCATTACCTTAAAATGTGTGCAAATAGAGGAGGATTTGGATGATTTTGAAGATTCCTCTAGCAGATTCACTCCAAACGTAGCTCAGGCATGAAAAAGTGTTTCCAAACCTGGTTGAAATGCTACTATAGCTTCTCATTTGGAAGATTAAAACACATTTTCTTAAAACTTCCATGAAAGGAAGAAAAATTATATAACCTCTAAATCAAGTGCCTAAGAATTTGACATCAGAAATCCACAATTTGTTCTACATTTTTTTACAATCTTAATGTATAATTTAGGCCCCTTTTAAGTACAGGATAGACGTGGTTGTGGTATATGTTTAAAATTTCCTTGTATTAAGGTTTGTCTCTCTTTCCCTGCTTGCTAACCTTAATGGTGCTTGTTTCTTAATTTGCAAGTAACAATCCTTTCAAGGTCTATTTTCTGTTAATATTTTCTAATTATGGATCATAGGCTATGAAATGTTTAATATAATCTTTATTTCTTTTGGGTGCTTGTTTCATTATTTGAAACAATCCTTTCAAGGTCTATTTTCTGTTAATATTTTATAATTATAGATCATAGGCTATGAAATGTTTAATATAATCTTTACTTCTTTTGGATACAGTTAGAGAAGGTTCTCATTATGCTTCCTGCTTAATGTGGCTATATTCTTCAAACATGCAACAAGTTATCAAATTAATGCAGAGGAAAAGAAAGAGAACCTTCTCTGGAAAACAAGAGCAAGAAGTGTTTCAGAGCTTAATTCTATATTGTAGCCCTCCAATCGAATAGAGTGGCTATGAGTTTTCTCCGCTGCTTAGGAGGTTAGGCTTACACTTGGCTGGAAAATAAACAATCTTTTAAGTTTCTAATTTCTATGCATTGTTTCTCCTCCCTGCAAACAACTGCTCACACGTTATAGAAACCAAACCATGAGACTGAATTGACTTCCACAGATCCATAAATCTCTAAGCAGATTAGGCTAGGAAATGTTAGAAGCTCCCCTCTATTGAGTGCCCTAATGTGATCCTAATCTTTGTTGTTAAAGGGAACAAATCCATTCACATTCAATGAAATTGATGCTATGATTTGTGATAATAAATATAACAAGAAAATGAAGTTTGAAAAGTATTAATACATAAAATATTTTATAAAGCATCATAATTTTGGATATTCTTGGTCAAATAACATATTTTGATTTAAAATTTCTATAAAAAGGAGGTAGGAAGTGTTAGTACCATATTTGTTCCTGCCACTGATATGAAAGTTCGCAAAGTTTGCAAGATCAAAGCCAAATGAGCCAGTGATAGAGGACAAGCTTCCGGAGCCTTTGAACTAAAATTGTCAAATTATTTTGTGGTAGATTGAAGAAAACAACAGAAAATTCATGTTTGTTTGTGCCTAAGGCAAGATCTAAACGCTTGGGTGCTTATTGGGGGTCAAAAGAGTGCCTATCGCACCCTCAAAGTGCCTAAGTTTTATTGGCCAAGGAGCTTACCACAGAACCAGAGCCTAAGAACCAAGCACTAGTCATATGTGGGACCTACAAGCGAGCCAGATTGTTTAAAGATCAACGATCCTGATTTGATTAGATGCGAGATCTACGGTGAAAATCTACATCTGATATCAGAGCCCCATTTAAACTTATGTTATAGCCTTAAGACATCTGATACCCGATAGTCGGTCCACTGAGCCGCCAGACTTCAACCAAAGCACTTCTCCATATTTTTTTGGTTCGGTGCCACACCAACATTCTACATGGCCCATTCATCATTTCCATATCAGCATGTGGTCCAAATTAAAAATTGAAGGGTCTCTCATCTTCTTCAAATTTTATCGCTTATCGGTTTTCTGGTTGATCAACGGTCAAGATTTGATCGGGTTGAGGAGTAACGTGTTGAATTTTCAATATGAGAAAATATTGTATGTGAATGAATATCTTATTACAACAATGAGTATTCTATATATAAAGAACATATGGTGACCATCCATGAAGAGATGTGTCCCTTGGGTAATAAATATATTTATACTTTATATTATATTAGACATATAATATAAATATACTTTATACTTTATTATATATATTTATACTTTATATTATAAATATATTATTACATTAATAATATTATAATTAATTATATTGCTTGATAATTAATAATCAAATTATTAATTATCAATCTAGTAGAATGTCTTTCCGATGCTTTCCAAACATCAACACTCCCTCTCAGCGAGGGAGACATTCTACATTATGCCAAGATTACCTCTGAAAATTACCTTTCAAGATTACATGTGGGTAGCTCTCAAATAGCTCCAACATGTCACCACGACATCCATTACCTCGCAATGCATCTGTACCTCATCATGTGCACCCTTGGTCTTAGTGCCAACTCTTTTTCATGCTGGATGAGATCCACCTGTTTTAGTGCCAAACCTTTTTCATGCTGGATGAGATCCACCTATCTCGGCGCCAGCCCTTTTTCATGCTAGATGAGAGTACTCGGTGCCAACCCTTTTTCATGTTGAATGAGTTCCACTTGTCTCGGTGCCAGCCCTTTTTCATGCTAGATGAGAACACTTAGTGCCATCCCTTTTTCATGTTGGATGAATTATGCTTGTCTTAGTGCCATCCCTTTTTCATGCTGGATGAGAACACTCAGTGCCAGCGCTTTTTCATGTTGAATAAGAGCACTCAGTTCCATCCCTTTTCCATTCTTGATGAGTTCCACCTGTCTCAATGCCAACCCTTTTTCATGCTGGATTAGTTCCACATGTCTCAGTGCCAGCCCTTTTTCTTGTTGTATGAGAACACTCAGTGCCAACCCTTTTTCATGTTGGATGAGTTCCACCTATCTCGGTGCCATCCATTTTTCATGCTAGATGAGAACACTCAGTGCCAACCCTTTTTCATGTTGGATGAGTTCCACATGTCTCAGTGCCAACCCTTTTTCATGTTGGATGAGAACACTCCCTCTGAAGAGGGACCATGCCAATCTTGTCCATAAGTACTCAAACTTCATCATCGACAACGGCTTGGTAAACACATCTGCAACTTGATCCTATGTAGTCACAAAATTGGAGCCTCGTTGCTCCCTTCTGCACTATATCCCTGATATAGTAATATCTGATCTCGACATGCTTCGACCTATCATAGACCACGGGGTTCTCTGACGACTTCATGCAAATCTGGTTGTCACACCAAATGCAAGTCGCCTCCATTCCGAGACCAAATAACCTAGACAAAATTTCTCGAAGCCACACTACCACTGCACATGTTTCCAAATACTCAGCTTCAGTTGTACTGAGCGCCACACATGATTTCTTCTTGCATTCGGTGGAGGCTCTTACTCCTTACTATAGTACCCATCTCCCTCTGGAATTGACTGTCCAGCTCCCTCTCGAGCACTGAATATCAACTGAATCTTCAACCTGCTAACTTCAACACTTGTCCTCCAGAACAAGTCTCATCATCCTCTTCTTGTAGGTATTACCTACAAGTCAAATTCAGTACAATAGTATGCAATTTTTGAAGTCACACTGCTTCACGACTTGTTGCACATGCTTCCACATACTCAACTTCAACCATACTAAGCGCCACACATGACTACTTCCTGCATACGACTGAGCCTCCTGCTCCTTATTGTAGTACCTAGATCCCTCTGGAACTGATTGTCTGGTTCCCTCTTGAGCACTGAATATCAACTGGATCTTCAACTTGCTGACTTCATCACTTGTCCTCCAGAACAAGTCTTGTCATCCTCTTCTTGTAGGTCTTACCTACAAGTCAAAATTCAGTCCAATAGTCAGCAATTTTTGAAGCCACATTACTTCCTGAATTGCTACAAATGCTGCCACATACTCTGCCTCAGCCGTATTGAGTGCTACACACAACTGCTTCTTTCTACTCCATGAAACCATACTGGAGCCTAGACTAAAGAAATATGTCAAAGTACTCTTCCGGTCAAGAATACTGTCGGCCCAATATGAATCTGAATATCCATATAACCCGAACTCATGGTCTATCACATACCTGAGACCATAATCCAATGTACCCTTAAGGTACCTCATCACATGTTTTGTTGCAACCAAATGAACCTACCTAGGTTGCTCCATATATTGACTCATGGTGTTCACAACAAAACATATATCTGGTCTTGTGTTCATCAAGTTCATCAACGAACCCACCATCTTCCTGTATAAAGTAACATCCACAGTCTCTAAATTTGTATCCTACAACAACTTCAGATTTGATACCATAGGTGTAGCCATTGCCTTGAAATCCAACATCCCAAACCTCTTCAGGATTTCTATTGTGTGCTTCCCTTGATTCAGAAAGATCTCATCCTTTCTCTGTCATACATCGAGAGCCAAAAAGTAATGCATCATACCGAAATCTTTCATCTCAAACTCAACAACCAGTTTTTCTCTTACACTCTAAGATGAGCTTTTGCACGCCTATTTAGAAATGGGTCATACATATACAACAGTAGTATTACCAAACCATCATCCACAAGCTTAAAGTAAAGGTTAGGATCTACACTATTGTTTGTAAATCCTAATCTCATCAGAAAATTGTCGATCCTACCATACCATGCTCTGGGTGCCTACTTTAATCCATATAAATTCTTCTTCAATCTGCACACTGAGTATCCTTCAGTTGCCATGTACTCAATGGAGTGTTTTTTGAATACAAGGACCATTCCTCCTAATCAGGTTTCCATCTGTGCCACAGGAAGAATTTCAGTCCTTCCATATGTTGAAAGCCATGCACTTTGATTCTTATGTCCTTAGAAGACTATGCCAGGGCCATTTTCCATTGGTCAAATTACCATGACTAATCCCAGGATAATGTCATCCCAATGCTGAAACATTAACACTTAAGAATAACTTTTGAAATTACATAAAATATCAACACTCCCTCTTAATGAGGAAGGTATTATTTCCGACATAGACTCTAACACTTTCTCCATCCACATGAGCTCATGACCATTGACTACCGGACACACGAATCTATACATCATAGGAAATCCATAATGACTTCACAGCATGCATCTAGGGTTGGTGGGTATCTCTCTAATAGCTAAAACATGTCATCATGAGACTATCCAGTTTCCTATAGAAAACATTTGAAGCCATCACTCCCTCTAAGGCTATATAGTCTTTGGAGTCATCTACTCCATCTGCATGTCCTGACCTCCTCTTCTTCTTCATTACATGCATGTGCACAAATCTATGTATGGATAGTCTTGCTACATGTTGTTTCCTGCAACTATCATTATGGATCCTTCTCGGAGCTATCACCTGTGACGTGCTCAAAACAAGAAACAAGAACAACAAAAAGGCATCTCCTAGAGTAGATCAATTTATCTTGTGCACAACTATATACAGTGACCCTTGAAATGATACGTCTTCTACTAACACACATCCATCATATACTCGATGACATACGACTAACCATGTTGATTTTCTATTGTTAAATTAGACAAGCACAATTTTCTACAAGTGGTAATTACTTCCAATAATATTAGTTTAGTAAACTCTAGAACATCACTAAGTAATTACACTTAGAAAATTTCAACTACTTTGAAACTTTGGCCTCTTCCTTAGATCACTTCCCACGTGTGAGAGAGAAAAACATGTGTGTCTATTGTTGTGTGTTTTTATAGTAATATTAAATTGATCCAAAAAAACATGTCTCTTTGAAAATAAAATTTGTTAAATTCTTCCTCCATAATTCATGCGATTCTTTGCATAAATATAGGTAGAAGTAAATATGCAGTACATTCCTCATATTTAGGTAATTAGACGTTTTTACTAGAAATTACTGCCCACCATAATTTATGGAATTCTTTCTATAATTTAGGTAGGAGTAAAAAGTAAATGTGTTGTACATAGAGATTGAAACAACCCCATAAATTTAACACTCCCAAGACTTTAATCTACTCTCATTTTCTAGGGCCCTCCTGTGAGGGAGTCAAGCCCAATCCCGCTTTGATACCATGTTGAATTTTTTATATGAGAAGATATTGTATGTGAATGAATATATTATTACAATGATGAGTGTTCTATATATAAAGAACATATGGTGACCATGGTGACCATCCATGAAGAGATGTGTCCCTTGGGTAATAAATATATTTATACTTTATATTATATTATACATATAATATAAATATACTTTATATTTATATTATAAATATATTATTACATTAATAATATTATAATTAATAATATTTCTTAATAATTAATAATCATATTATTAATTATCAATCTAGTCGAATATCTTTCCGATGCTGCCCAAACATCAACACAATGATCCAGATTTGACCTTAGCCCTGAAGTCCACCGGGCTCACTGGGCCACCAGGATGTTTAAGCCCATGAGTGAGTCAAGAACAAATCCCCGGTCGTCTATCCATTGGGCTCACTGAACCACCAAGCCATCGGGAGTTAACCTCAACTGAAGCACTTCTCCATATTTGTTTATGGTCCAGTGCCACGTCAATATTCTACGTGGAGCCAATTCAACATTCCACCAGGGATACTCCGAAGTACTGAGATGGTGCCACGTTAGCATATGCGGGACCATTTAGGTGAGACAGATCAATAATACAGATCTGATTAGGTGTGAGATCTACGGTCTAGATCTAATCTTGTTGACAAGTCCAAGCAAGGCAGATTGTTTGAGGATCAATGGTCCAGATTTGACTGGGGTCAAATCAACAGTCCAGATTTTAATCTCACCAACCGATCAAATGGGATACTGAGATGTTTAAGCCCATGAGTGAGGAAAGCGCAAGCATCCTATCATTGATCCACCGGGGCACTGAGCTACCAGGATATTTAAGCCCGCAAGAAAGTCAAGCACAAGTCCTTGATTGTCGATCCACCAGGCCAACTAGAGTTAACCTCAACTGAAGAACTTCTCCATATTTGTTTTTGGTCCAGTGCCACGTCAATATTCCACGTGCAGCCCACTCAACTATCCACTAGGGATACCCGAAAAGGCCAGTGACAATGTGGCATGCCAACAGAGCACCCATCAGAGTGAATCAAAATATTCCACCTAGACAAAGAGGGCCCACCAGAGATACGAAATAGCACATCAAGCCCAACGACACAAGGTATGCTCCCCTAACACATAAATGCCAACATGGATCAGTATCAAGCCACCACGTGTTTGTGGGACCAGGTTGATTCCAGCAATGATGTTGTTATAACTTAAATAGATTTTGATTTGATCGAGGTAGATTAATGACTCACATTTGATTGGGCTCTAGATCAACGTTCCAAATTTGGTTTTAGACCCCGAAATACACCAGACCAGCTGGCTACCAGGATATTTAAGCCCACGAGTGAGTCACAAAACAAATCTATAATCACCAGGCCATCGGGATCACTAGACCACCAGACACCGGGTCAATCGTCCATCGGGTTATTTTCAATCAAAGTTAAAGTCGGTCCGATGAATTGGGCCCCACATCTAAGAGGTAATTCTTTGCACAGAGTTCCGTAGCCCTCCCATTCACATTAAAACTACATGGGAGTGGCTTTGAAATATAAAGCCATCCAAATCAAACCTCACAATGAATGTGGGATTGACTCTGATCGGGCACGGATCAGCTATCAATATTCCTTATCGAGTTTGATCTGAAGGTTGTTGATTTTCACGGCTTCTCCAGATTTAATTTTGGGTATCCAACAAACAGAGGAAATGATTGAAGGAACTCTTTAGGGGTAGGGTGTGATGGATATGTTGGATGGAAATGTCGAGATGCTCCACGACTTTTTTCATGTAACAATAATTCGATAGGTTAAAGTAAATCATTTTTACTAAGGAGAAACCATTCAAGAAACAAGAAGTAATAAATGGTTTTAGAAGCAGTTTTGGAAGATGTGCATGAAGAATAAAATGAAGGCGCTCATTGTTAAGGTTGACACTTTGGGGAATTTAAGAGTCTCCTACACATGAAGTTGTTGGATCAGAAACCTTAAGCAAAGACAAATGATGAAAACAGCAGGCACCTAGAGATTCATCCCCTCCGTTATGTTTCAGTCTGTAACTCCCCTTCTTATTGTGTTTGTGTTCTTGTAAAGCATCCTCTCCCAATTTTGGTTATCTTGTATCGGATCTGATTTGTAAAAAAATTTAGATAGTAGATTATACACCATGTTCAGTGTTACTATGTGATGTTTAATCATGGCATAGAAGTGATTTCCTCTGAATGAATGACCATTTCTTGTCATTTATTTATGCATTTAAATGATATGTAGAAGGTACCTCCATGTATTTGAATGTATGAGGATATTAATTGTTTGAAGCATGTTTTCACCGATTTGTATGCATTTGTTAGAACTATTGAATTCTTAATTGCTCAGCACATTGTTCTTTTTCATAAGCTACAAGATTCATTCTCAGCAGTGCCTTGTATGTTTATCTTTTTTTTATTCTAATTCACCATTTCATTCTCCTTTAAATCTTGATTTTCTGAAACACTCATGGACATATGTCTCTTGGAGTTGTGATTTTTTATCATATGGGCTAAGAATGTTTGAGGTTCAAGAGATTTAAGAAAGAGAGAGAACAAAACTTATCAAATATTGCATAATTTGCTTTACTGCATATATGGATTTAATACTCATCCTCAGTTTTATCCCCTGCGGTGCCTCAACATCATTCCAATGACATCCTGGAACATCTCGAGGGATAACATCCGAAATGGTGTCGTTGTCGGGGATCGAATCCATGTCACCCACATGACAGGCAGAAATACTCACCACTATACTAGAACGACTTGTGCTTGAATCTCTCACGGGATTAAATGTCCCGGTAGCCTGGTGGCCTGGTGGATCGGCGATCAGATGCTTGTGCTTGACTCACTCGCAAGCTTAAACATCCTGGTAACCCAGTTGGCCGATGGGTGAGATTAAAATCTATAAGAATCAATTTTGACCATGTTCATTACACCAAGAATAGCCAATGTTCTAACATAACATTATGTTATGTTAAGTGATAATAAAAAAATTAAATAACTAATAAATAACTATATACTTATGTGACAACATCTAAAAAATTAAATTAAAATAGACCATCTTAAAGGGAGATCTATCAAGATCGATCAAATTTAAACCTTAAGAAATTTGATCCCTCTTGATGCTTGATAAGTCTGGGTTTAAGATGGATTTAAGATGGTCATATTTTACTCAAGAATGTACATGCATATGTACATAGATAACCTCCACGATGTTTAAAATTTAAATATTGTAATTGATATGAGACTACATTACCATATCCTTCCCCGCTCCTCCTAGATAATTGGATCCAAATTCTTCTTGCATACATATCTGGAAAGGAAGAAGCATGGCTCTATATGAGATCTGTATAGGATCTATTCTGGATATGCCTGGGGTGTATTCTAATCTCTCCTGAAAAGAACACAAAAATATTAAATAAATCAATGTTTACAACAATTTAACAACTAAAGGAATGAATATACCAATAGCCTTTATCCGTGTCAAATAAGTCACCCATAAAATAGGTATCCTTTTGTGTGAGAATTTTTATCATGTACACACACATCAATAAATAGTCTTATGTTTGAAGAAATCTGTCAAAACTATTTTTGGTTCTTTCTTCTCAGGAACCATTTAATGTGGCAATAGTAAGATAGTAGGCAAGCTCCATTGTCTATCATCTTGGCCCTTTTTTTTGGTAGCCATTTTACAACTTTACAAATAATTATATTCAAAATCTCATAAAACTACATGAAGGTTCGTGCATGGACATCCAGTTTTGCAGATGATGTAGGAATATTTTGACAACTAGTTTTGCTTCTCCATGGAATATGATTCTGATTTAATACCATAATTTTATTACATACGTTGTGCCCAACCACATTTTATTAAAAAAATTTAAATTGGGTATCGGTATCCAATGCCATATATGTATCGGTATCATATTAACTTAGCTATGAGGATTGTGATCCAATCGAGTAAACTCAAAAGGAATACAAACCATGCTAGGAAAGTAAGTAGATTACAATTCAGAAAATTATGTATTTCCATGATTTGTTATAGCATGTTATGAATAGTTTTTAATTTTTGTTAGTTTGTTGTCCATTTTGTAGCTTTATTTCATATGATCAAATCTTTGACCTGAATTTATCTTTCGATGTGACTGAAACTTTTAAAGTTATTTTGAAAGGGATTCACTAATTTTTTATCACCATTGACCTTTGACAAACATGGGTCGTGCAACAAACCAAAATGTAGGTTGATGGTAACTCATGATGACTACAACATAATGTCAAAGCTACCAAACATGAAAACATCTATTGTAACAGTTTTGTGTAGTCCCGTGGACTAGGTGTTTAGCACTTACGAGTTTTCTGTGGAGGTTGTATCTAGGTTTTTGATTCATCCAAACTTAACATCTTGTGCTTGAGAGGACAAGGAAACACAAAGTCTCCAAGAGTCAACACCCTTGACATTTGGCCATGGAAGTATGTGTTAAGGAAAATAAGCTAATTACATCCTTAACTATATTATGTAACTATATGTTCATATATTATGGGAGTTGGTAAACCTTTGTCACTTATTTGTAACTATATTATGTAACTATATGCTCATATTAATATAAAATACATATGAATGTGTTATGTGTGTTGGACTATCAATTCTATGTATACTTTTACATGGTATCAGAGCAGGTCTGGGCCTGACTCCCTCACATGAGGGCCCATGAGCCTGGAGATATGAAAGTTTGAGAAGAACTCGAGGAGAACCCTCGCCATTCGAGTTTGAGGGAGCCCAAGGAGAAAGAGACCGATTCATGGAGCATAGATATGCGGTTTTTGTATCAAGTTATGAAGTCATGTTGCTGGAGGCGGAAGCAAGATTTTGTATCTTGCAAGAAGACAAGCACTCGTTCGAAGGATCATTCGAAGGGATTGTAGACAGGAAAGGATCGCATAAAGCAAGAGACAATTGAGCGTTGGTGTGTGCATGCACTAGTATGGAGTAGTCGGAAAGAATAATCACTCCAATGGTAGTGGATATAAAGCAAGAAAGGATACCCAAACCTTAGTCACCGCGCATAAAGAAAATTCCATTAAAAATTTTTGAGTAAAGAAATTTCCGGTAAAAATTTTCCCTAAAGAAATTTTCGTAGGGAATTAAAAGATTTATGTGGTATTTTTATCAATTGGGAAAACTATTGAATTAATTGATACATAGTTTGAGTATCAAAGACGCACTTGGCATTTTGCATATGTGAAAACATTACGAGGAGGACGAATATTGAGTATGAGCAACTAAGGTACCATTTTGGATTGTGTTGAATTTGATGAGCTATAATAACATGTGTGAAAGACTTGACCAGTGAACATGCAACTATATATATATATATATATATA
>JZKD02S1692986.1:1444629-1458655 GCA_000966675.3 Picea glauca | reverse complement strand
TATATATATATATATATATATATATATATATATATATATATATATGCAACAATTGGGAAATAGGATACACTGGATCATTGTGACATTTGACGGTGAAACACTACATTTGAAGAAACTTCGGCTCATCTATTACTTTTTCTTTCTTTCTAAATTTCATTTACGAAATTATTACTATATTTAAAGTAATAAAAATAGATGGAGGAATAATGAAAATTGTGAGCCAAGAGACGTTAAGATAAGGTTATTTCCCATTGACAATACCCTAAACATTCCAATGATGCTTGAATGAAGCATTGTAGCAAAGACCATGCATTGTCTTGGATTTATAAAAGCCTATGAAACCCATCGATGCCTGCTTCCACCACTCAATTGGATTTCCTAGGAGTTTGTTATTGTGTTCAATGTCGCGTTTTAATGTTTAGTTTGGAATAGACCAAGAGAATATATTAGGGATTTTTTTTAAGTCTTTGTAGCTTAAGAAAAAAAAAAGAATTACAAAATACCAGATGATTGTGACATTTGACGGTAAAACACTGCATTTGAAAGAACTTGGGTTCATCTATTACTTTTGTTCTCTTTGTAAATTTCATTTACGAAATGATTATTGTAATTAAAGTGATAAAAAAAGATGGAGAAATAATGAACATTGTGAGCAAAGAGATGTCAAGACAGGGTTATTTATGAAATTACCGAGCTTTTCAGTTGAATAGTAACATAATATTATAGAATGGAGTTTCTTTGGTTGTTTCAATTCTTTTTGTTGTAATGAAGTGAGTAATACCATGTGTCGATGAGTATTATAGTCATGGTGTAGGTATATAACAATTGAATGTATAATGAGAAATTTTAAGATATTTGAGAATGCTTTGAATGTGACTTTTTAGAAAAATGAATGAGATTTGTGTATTGTGTGGTATCTTTTGTGATTATCCTTTCATTGGAGTATGTGAGGTGTATACTTCGATCTTGCAGAACTGCCAAGGGTTTGTGTGTCTTGATTGTACTTGTATATGTTTTCTTCATAGTTTTTTTTTATGAAATTGATTATATAATGAGAAACTTGTGAAAAGTTGAGAGTGCACTATCTGTATGTTTTGAAAAAGTTGAATGGAATTTGTGTATTGTGAGGTGTCGTCTATGAATATTTTATCATTGGAGTGTGTGCGGTATATATTATGATCTTGCAAATCTTCCAGGAATTTGTATGTATTTACTTCATTTATATGTTTTTTTTCATAGTTTTTTTGTAGCATTTGACTATATTATATGAAATTTGCTAAAATTTAGGAATGCATTGTCTGTAGTTTTTTGAGAAAGATGAAATAAATTTGCATAGTGTGATGTATTTTTTGTTATTTTCCTTTCATTGCGGAGTATGAAGTGTATGTTGTGATTTTGTAGAGCTACCAGGGCTTTGTGTTTATATATGTGTGTGTGTGTGTGTGACAATTGAGAAACAGGATATAGAAAACAAGAGAAATCAAAGCTAAAGGAAACAAAAAAAGGGTGAGCATTTTTTAAAATGTATTGTTATTATTTACAATTGCATGTTGTCATAGGGTGAGGAACATTGATTAGAAAATGGAAGAAAAAATAGATGTTGAAATCTATCAAATGAAGGAGCAATGCACTGTACATAATATTGTTGACCAAGTATTCAATAGCGATGGTCTTTTTAGAATAAATGCATTTTCATATATGCTAGGGAACTGTTTATTTGATGCATTTCAAGTCCTATTCATTTTGGGTATTCCTCCACTAAATTGTGAAATGGATTGATAGACCATTTCTTAGCTTGTTTAAACAATGGCAATGAAGAGGCATTGGAGTCGTATCAATATGAATTAGGATCTAATTTTTTGTAGAGGTTACATGGGATCCATGATGTTGAAACATATCTTCACAAGATGCATTTGTATGCATCTATGAAGCTAAATAAGACAGATAGAGGACTATGGGGAGATACATTTTGCATATGATGACTCACCAAGTGGTTAAATATACCAATTGGAGATTGGTCACTAACAAGGAAAACAAGATATTTATTGTTGAATGCACATGCAAATACATATCCATATTGCATCTTGTTTCATGATGCAAATCTTGTCAGTGGGAATTATGAACTGTTACTTTACAAGAAATTTCATAGATATTATTTCAGATCATCTAATATTTACTTGTCATTAATGTGCAAATATCTTGAATACCATTGGAGTTGTTTTATGCATGAGGTGCATTCTCAAGGATTAAAAAAAGAAAAAACAGGTACATCTAATTGTGGGGATAGTCTTTTTTGTGCTATTTGTTGTTTGATAGCAATAGAGTTCAATATGTAGTCTATGCAGCTTTATACAATTCATTATTTTTTCAATGCACTTATGGGAAATGATCAAGCTGCATTGCATTGCTTGGAAGAACAGTTGATGGTTGACGTCATACAAAATAAAACAATGATTGTGAATTGGCAAGGGTACCTCTTAAATTATTGAAATTCCATATGAAAAAGGGAAGATAGAGGGTGGGCCATTTTGTTTTCAATGGATATCTATCAAATCCAAAGAAAATATTTAAGTATGGTCCTTCATTAATAAGAGCATTTTCAATTTCTACTCAACTTAATCAAGTTGTAATGAAACATTTGATATGATATCATTTGAAATAGATACATTTCACATCCACTATGAGTCGTTGCTGAGAGAAACATATGGCAGCAGATGCACTAGGCATTGTGATCAATCACCAATTAGTCCAAATAAAAGACGTGGGATTGATTACCATATAGTTAAGGAAATGTCATGTGCAAAAAGTAATATCAATGGCATATTTCCTATTGAACGTGTACTAGGAAAAGACTGAGATTTCCATCATGTACATTATCAACATACAATGTTGTTGGCAAATAATGATGACAAACGCAATGGAATATTACTTATTGAACATGCACCAGAAAAAGATAGACATGTTCACCATGCACATTGTCAGCATACAACATTGTTGACAAATAGTGATGACAACATTCAGTTGCTTTGACGTGAAGTAAAAACAAGTCCACCAAAAAAGTGTAAGCTATCTTATCATATATTTAAAAAAATCTAGTGAATATAGCAATTGCAATGCCATATTTCCTAGTGGACATGAAACAAAGAAACATGAACATGTACATCGTGCATACTATGTATATGCAACAACATTATCTAAAAAAAGGCCAAAATTGCCATATCATATATTTAAACAGTTATTGCACAGTAACAAGAATGTCAAAAAAAAATTGGCAAGTGAGTGTGTCCATTTAAAAAAAAATGCAAGGCAAGTTTATATGAAACAAATTCAAGACATGCCTAGAACCAAATGTGCAATTTGTGAAGAATTGCATTTTTCAAAGAAAATTACTTGTCTCATCCAAGACTTGGAAAAATAATATCTTGCATTGACAAGAAATGACAAAACATTTTCCAATAAAAAAAATGTGTTGCTTGCAAAAGAGCACTTCAAAATGGAAAATTGTCGTTGGTTGCAACACCTAACCAAATAAGACCCAACACATCATTTCCAATTGCAAGAACACTTTCATAACTTGAAGAAAGACTTGTATCACTGAGAATTGCATTTAGACAAATTAGACAATGGGGTTATAAATTATCTCAGATGGGTTTGACAAGATTGATTATCAATGTGCTTGTCCATATGGATATTGTGCAAAAACTATTGCCCCAGTTCATGGATGAAAAAAAAAACAACTGTAATCGCATTGAAAAGATGATTGCAATATAAAAATGAATATCACACGGGGAAAGTATGTGTAAACATTGCCATGAGTGAATTGAAATAATTATGTTCAGAAACTTTAGATAAAGATGAAAACATTTGTATAAATGAGAATTGGAATCTTGCTCAAGAAAAAGGAAATGATAGATCCATGCAAAATGGACATATCGATTTTAAAAGTGATATGGATAATGAATTAGAAAGTGAAATACATATTGAGACATTAACACATGGATTCACAGAGTCACAACACATCTATGACTTGCAGTACAAGATCATTGAGCTTGCACTAGTTGAAGGACAACATCCACTTGGAATTTTCAAGAACAAATATGTAGAGGAAATGAATTTCCCAACATTGTTCTATAGAGATCCATGTGATAATGACATTACAAAAATGTTTAGCTACCAAAAAACAATGCAATGGGAATTGCTTCATGCAAGTAGTGATTTCTTGTATCACATGATAAATTGTTTTTTTTTTTTAAATGCACGTATAATTATTGACAAAGTGTTTTCTTTCATATGGGTACAAATAAGAAAAGGACAACTAAGAGGCAAAAACATATTAGCAAGAGATGTTAAGTACAAACCAAACTTAGAACAAATACTTGTTGATTTTTGTAGCTTCAGGTAAGTATTCTCACATGACCTTAGGTGTTAGGCATGTGGGAATCATTGTGGGCACCACATCACACTTTCAGTTTGGTGAAAACCCCCTTGGATTTGAGTGGGGGATTCATGGGTTTGGTGATGGGATTTGTGGGCTTGTGTTGGGGATTCACACCCACAAGGAAAGCCTAATTTAATGTTGACTTGTGGAGGGGCTTCTATGTTGAGCCCTAAGGATTGTATATAAAGAAGAGAGGTCATTGTGACATTACATATATTGTCATAGTGTGGAGACATGATGGAGCTAGAATAAATGAGTCTGCACTTGTGCTAGGAGGCCTGGTGATCTCAGCAAAGGGAAATTCTACAAGGTGGTGAATCTAGCCTAGGAGAGAGAAGCGAAGAAGGTTTCACGTGTGGAGCAAATTTTTCATACAATACACGATTTGTAGTGTGATAAATTGCGTATATACGTAGATCACAGGTGTGAAAAATTGCGTATATATGTAGGTAACTGGTGTGACAAATCATGTATATATGTAGGTCACAGGTGCAATGAATCATGTATATATGCAGGTCACAAGCGAGGTGAATCGCGTATATACGTAGGTCACAAGAAGGTGAACCACGAATATATGCAGGTTGCAAGAGGGTGAATCGTGTATATGTTTCTCTTGGCAGGTGTAGATCCGTACATGTTGAAAGGTGATGTTAGCAGGATATACATGTGGTCTACAACAGATTTGTGGGCATGGGATATTTCCAGGGATAATGTTGAGGTTTGGATTTCTAATTTGTATGGTTATTGGAGATTAAGGTTGTTCTCAATTTTGGTGACTTCGGAGGGCAAGGTTGTCCTCAGATTTTTGTGATATTGTGTTGGCTAGGAGGGTTGTTTTTTCCCTCGAGATTTTTGATGATAAAAATATTACATAACTAAAATTGTGTCTCATGTGTATTGATGCAGATTCATATTTGGACTTTGTGTTTCCATTCCATATGTTTTCAGTCAATAATTTCATTGTAAAGTTGGAGCTAGGGTTTTATTGTTAGATCACTAGGAAGCAATTTTCAGATCTGAAATTAGTCACATAGAGTTGCATGTGAAAATTAACATGGTATCATAGATTGGGATCTGAAGAGAAGGGGATCATCTTGAGACACGTCTTTAGCTACAACACTGGAGGAGTCTTTTTCTTGTTCTTGTTCTAGGTAGGTCATAGGTGATAACTCTAAGAGGGATCTATAGTGATAGTTGCAAGAGGAAGCAAGTTAGATGGTCTCTAGTTTGAGACAATTAGCAGACTGTACAAATGAGGAGTTGTGGACTATTGTAGCTTGGTGGTGTGGCAAGTTGGGAGTTTTGGTGGATTGGCAGAGAAATTGGATCACAATAGTATGTTGTGTGGCATATTTCCAACCCTCTGGATAGAATTCTAGTATCTTTTCCTAGTGAGTTGCAATGGGTGCAACTCAGATGCTTGGGCAGGGATGAGATTGCTTCATGTGTCTGTCAGGTTGATGATATAGAGTCTTCATCTGGCCAAAGAGTTGTACGTTGTCGAGGTGCGATAGTGTATGAGGTATTTGACCCAGGAGGATGAGGACACTACATAGATGAGTTGCAGAGGTCTAGAGTGGACTAGACTATGTATCCATCCACAAATTGGGACTATTCAGAAACAAGGACATGGGATCAGTTATAGCGTGTGTAGACATGAATAGTTTTGTGACTTGGATGATGGACTTGGTAGATGTTCATTGGATTATCGTGACTTGGGGAAGAAGGATTGCACAGTTCTTATCCAATGAGAGCCAACAACACATGATAGGGTCACATGATTTGTTTGTAAATTTCACACTGTCTGACTCAGGTATGTACAATGATATTGGTAGGAGGAATAGGCATGTAGTACAAGGATTTGGAGTAGTGGTATTCTTAATGGAGTCGGGGGGTGTGTTGTGAGTGAAAAATGTGTTATGGGTGCCAAGAGTGTGTTCTCAGCCTCAAGGATTAAGGAGTAGGACTGTGCAGTGTTGTTCCAAGATGGACATGTGTTATTGGATGTTGCATTGGTAGGTCTTCCTAGGTCCTGGGAACCTTTTATGTAGGTGATCTGTGCAGGAGAGATGTTGTCAATATTTGATAGGATATGGACTCGAGTGGTGTCCAAGGAAGATATGGATGAAAGATGAGGAGGGAGCAGGTATCTCCACCAGTGGTGAGGCAGGTAGCTCCCCCAATGGTGAGGTAGGAAGCCCCACCAGTAGCACAGATTCAAAGGGAGAAGGTATCTCCACTAGTGGTATAGGCTCAAAGAGAACCAAAGTTCATAGGGATTCATCCCTCAAGATATAGTTGGGAGGAGAAGCCTCCCAAGACTGTGCAAAGGAAAATGGAAAGGGAGAAGGTGGCTCTGGAGGTTGTGTAGACTCATATGGAGTTCAACTTCAAATGGAGTCAGAAGACTCAGAGGAAGAGTCAGTCACTTAGTCAGAGCCAACATTTAGGTCCATATGGGAGAGAGACATCTTCCAAGATTGTTAGGCAGGTGTCATGGATTGAGGAGGTTCAGAGGAAGGAGGCTTTTAGGAGAAAGGTGTCTTCTAGGATGGGATCATGTCAAACAGTAGGATTTTCTTTAGTGACCGAGAATGCAACTAATCAGGAGGACTCAAGAGCAGGATTTACTTTGGTGATAGAGGAAGCAACCAATCAGATGGATTGGAGAGCAATTGTGGTAGAGGATCCAGTATAGGAGATAGAGCTACTTCCGGGTGATGTTAGAGGATGGAATGCCTCCCTCACTAAGAGGGATTGTTATCATTTGGTAGCATCATGAGGCATTCCCACTTGTGGAGTGTGGTGAGAATACCTTCCTTTCTAAGAGGGAGTGTTGATTTTTGTAGCTTCAGGAAAGTATTCTCACATGACCCTAGGTGTTGGGCATGTGGGAATT
This sequence comes from Picea glauca, assembly GCA_000966675.3. Taxonomy (NCBI): domain Eukaryota; kingdom Viridiplantae; phylum Streptophyta; class Pinopsida; order Pinales; family Pinaceae; genus Picea; species Picea glauca. The sequence goes on along the minus strand of JZKD02S1692986.1, from coordinate 1,451,318 downwards.
GTCGTGGTTATCACATCACACTTTCGGTTTGGTGAAAACCCCCTTGGATTTGAGTGGGGGATTCATGGGTTTGGTGATGGGATTTGTGGGCATGTGTTGGGGCTTCACACCCACAAGGAAAGGCTAATTTGATGTTGACTTTTAGAGGGGATTCTATGTTGACCCCTAAGGATTGTATATAAAGAAGAGAGGTCATTGTGACATCACACATATTTTCATAGTGTGGAGACATGATGGAGCTAGCATACGTGAGTATGAACTTATGCTAGGAGGTCTAGTGATCTCAAAAAGGGGAAAGTATGAAAGGTGGTGAATCTAGGCAAGGAGAGAGAAGTGAATAAGGTCACACATGTGGAGCAAATTTTTCATACGATACATGGTTTGCAGTGGGACAAATCGCGTATATATGCAGGTCATGGGTGTGATAAATCACGTATATACGCAAGTCATAGGTGTGATGAATCACATATATACATAGGTCACAGGTGCAACAAATCACATATATATGCAGGTCACAAGCGAGGTGAATCATGTATATACACAGGTCACAAGAAGGTGAACCACATATATACATGGGTTGTAAAAGGGTGAATTGTGTATATGTTTCTCTAAGCAAGAGAAAATCCATACAAGCTAACAAGTGATGTCAGCAGGATGTACAAGTGGTCTATAGTAGATTCGTGGGCAGGGGAGATTTCTAGGGATATTGTTGAGGTTTGGATTTCTGATTTGTATGGTTATTGGAGAACAAGTTTGTTCTCAGTTTTTGTAACTTTGGAGGACAAGGTTGTCCTTAGATTTTTGTGATATTGTATTTTCTAGGAGGGTTGGTTTTTCCCTCAGGATTTCTGATGATAACAAGATGACATAATTGAAATTGTGTCTCATGTGTATTGATGAGTCATATTTGATCTTTGTGTTTCCATTGCATATGTTTTCAGTCAATAATTTTAGTGTAAAGTTATTTATTGATAATAGCTAGGGATTTACTGTTAGATCACTTGGAAGCAATTTTCATATCTAAAATTAGTCACATAGAGTTGCATGTGAAAATTTACAATACTGAAATCCGAAATTGGTTACATAGATTTTGTAGAAATTTCAATACAAATTAAGTTTTTCTTGGATTCTCCTAATCTAACAATTATATGCCATTGTTAAATACATAATCACTTCTACAAATATTCTTGCAGAAATTAAACCACGATCACAAAGTGAGATAACAAGAAGAAATATGAATCGCACATAACACATATGTTTTACAGGGAAAGCATAAAGCTAAAAACCCCACTATCATATATTATGTATATCATGGACCATGAAACAATCTCACACAAATCTATAATCCAAGAGATCTCAGTACAATACAATCGTCTCACACTGTCATACAAAAATTGACAAATTCATGTGCCAATATTCTTTCTCCAGATAGCCTACCTCCTCTGCACAATCCTTGCAAATTGAATTCTCACAATGAATTCGAATTACCCTTGCCTAGGTTGCACATGCTCATGGGCATATCCACTGTGTGTGTGATTGCATGAGTGCACTTCACTCAAATCACAACTGATAGCCAAACTGTCCCTTTCACCTGTTATCTCAACTGGATCTCCATTGGATCTAACATGCATGTAGTTAACAATGGTAAATCTTCAGTTGCATGTGAGATCACTGATTGTGAATTAATTAATAAATAATTCACTGATCTCTCACTAGTGTAAGTTCAATTACAACTAGTACAACTGGGCTTGACTCACTTAACTAAGTTAAACTACTTCACAACTCACATAACTACACATATAACTCTATTACAACTTCAAGTCACCTCCATGTCCCACCAGTCAACCTTTGAACTCGAATTTCCTATAGTTAACTGATTTTCCATTTCAGTTAATTATTTCAAGTAATTATGAGATAATAGATTAATATTTATTTTCCAATTTATTTAAGGGAAAAGTAAATTAGACACATGTTTCTTGTTGACTTTTCAACACTCCCTCTCAACAAGAAATGGATTATCCTTCACCCCAATCCTGTCTCTATGGTATTCGAATTTGCTCCTAGTGAGAACCTTCGTTAGAATGTCTGCATCATGATCTTCCGTAGGAATGTATTGAAGCAACATGATATTCCACTGCACACAATATCTGAGATGATGATACCGGATATCTAGATCTATCATGAAACATAAGATTAATCAAGATTTTAATGCAACTCTGATTATCACAATGAATCACTGTCAGATCTAAATGAAAACCAAACAAACCAACCAAGATATTTCTCATCCAGATAGCCTCACATGCAGCTTGACTCACTGCCATGTATTCCACTTCCGCTGAACTAAGTGCCACAGATCTTTGTTTCTTGTTGTACCAAGAAATAGCTATAGATCTGATACTAAAGATCCCCCCTAACGTTCTCTTTCTGTCTGTTGGGTTACCCACCCAATCTACATCCGTGAAGCCATGCAACTTCACCTCATCCATTTGTCTGTACCATAATCCATACTCAGATGTGCCCTTCAGATATCTTAGGACATGCTTACCCGCATTCCAAAAGAGTTTGGTAGGCTTAACTATCACTTGACTCAGCTGGTTAACTGCATAGCAAATTTCTGGTCTCATGTACACTAAATACATTAGCGAACCCACTAACTGTCGATAGACAGTAGCATCCACTACCTATCCAGAAGTAGCATCCTCTTTCCTCCAATTTCCTGGAAGAGGAGTATCCATGGGATTGAAACCTTCCATGTGAAACTTACCTAGCATCTCCCTTGCATACTCTCCTTGAGACACAAAAAGTTCACCATCTCACTGCCATATTTCCAATCCAAGGAAATAATGAAGAAGGCCCAAATCCTTCATCTTGAACTCCTTTGCAAGGTCCTCCTTGCATGAGTGTATCAATTGCTCATCACCAGTCAGTATTAAATCAAAAACATAAAGAAAAATAATTAAAATCTTACCCTCCAACATAATTTGGTATAGGTTTGCATCCGCTTCACTTTTGGTGAAGCCCAGTTCAGTGAAATAGCTATCTATACGAGTGTACCAAGCATGGGGTGCTTGCTTCAACCCATACAGTGCTCTCTTGAGTCTGCACACATGTGAATCCCTGTCAAAGGTCTCAAAACCTTCTTGTTGCTCAATGTACACTTCTTCCTCAATGATCCCATTGATAAACATAGTTTTTACATCCATATGATGAATGCGCCAGCGCATCTATGCTGAGAGTGCAAGGATGGATTTTATGAAAGAGTACCTTGCGATAGGTGCAAAGGTATCATCATAATCTATCCCCTCGATCTGTGAGAATCCTTGGGCCACAAACCTGGCCTTGTATTTCTCCACACTCCCATCAGCATCTTGCTTTACCTTGTAGATCCATCTCGAACCTACCACTGATTTGTTGACCAGTCTTGGGACAATTTCCCATGCATTGTTTTTTACAATGGAGTCATACTCCTCCACCATAGCATCAACCCAAGTGGGATCCTGCACTGATTCCTGAAAGGAAGATGGTTCAGTCACAATACATTTTCTCATGAGAGCCATGTATCCAGTAAATCGATCAGGATATTGTCTCTATCTGTGCTGTGAAGTAGGGGCTACTACATTCTGTGCAACATCTAGTCTCAATCTGTCAGCTTCCGTGGTGCGCTTTTTTCCATGTATGATGGATGGCTCTGCTTGAGTGATTTCCTCCACTCCATGAACCTCCTCATGTGGCTGATCCACATCTTGAGACTCATCTTTGGGAACCAGCAGTTCCTCTTCTAAATCCAATTCTAGCTCCCTCTCAAGCGACAACCGCATGGATTTCCCTCATCAAATTTTATATCCCGTCGCATAACAGTCATCTTACTGTTAGGAAAATACACACGATAATTATGGGGTGTTTCTGTGTACCCCACAAATATCCCAACTTCAGCAGTCATTTCTAGCTTCTTCCTAGCATCCTTGGTCACATGCACATAAATAGATGAGCCGAAAATCTTAAAATGAGAAACATCAGGTTCTTACCAGTGAAAGCTTCTTCAGGTGTACTCATGCCAAGTACTCTATGAGGACAACGATTTTGCACATAAACCGTAGTATTGAATGCTTCTGCCCAAAAATCCATTGGTAGGCCCTGATCATGCAACATCGCTCGTGCAGCACCCACGATCGTTCTATTCTTCCTCTCCGTGACCCCATTTTGCTGTGGGTTATGAGGCACTATGAGTTCTCTTCGAATTCCTTCTCTACTGCAAAAGTCTTTGAATTCGTTAGAGATGTATTCTCCACCATTATCGCTCCTTAGAGCTTTCACTTTCTTCCCTGACTCTTTCTCCACCAATGCTTTAAATTCACAGAACTTTGAGAATGTTTGATCCTTCTTCTGCATGAAGAAGATCCAGCATTTATGAGAAAAGTCATCAACAAAAAGAACATAATATCTATGTTTTATTGTTGAAGCAACCGAGAATGGTCCACATACATCTGTGTGAACTCTCTCCAGAATCACCGAGGCATGGTTCTCCTTTTCATGAAAGGTGGACTTTGCATACTTCCCCATGGTACAACCCTTGCACTGATCTAATTAAGAAAGTGTTCCCATTGGAAGTCCAATAGATATTTGTTGCATGATCTTCAAGGCTCCATGATGACGATGGACCAATCGCCTATGCCATAATTCACCCTCATCCCATCTCACCACTTTTGTTTCCTTACCCATCATGGCAGTGCAGCCATCTACCTCCAGCTTGTAGAGATTCTTAACTCGAATCCCTATCCTCTTGACTTGACCCATTGTTTTATGTCTCATAAAATCTTTTCCACCGCTAAAAACAACATCATAGCCTCTTTCCTCCAACATTGCGACTGAGATTAGGTTTTTCTTCAAACATGGAACATGCATAACATTTTTCAATTGAAATGGTTTACATGACTCCCTGTGAAAGGTAATGGTACCAATGACAGTCGCACTGTATCATCCATCGTCACCCATCTCTATATGCATTTTCATATCTTTCTCCTCCAAGTCACTGAAAAGATACATATCTCCCGTCATGCGGAAGGAAGTGCCACTGTCCAAATACCACACTGATCCCAATGCACATGAAACCATGCATGTGATCAAAGTGAATTCAATTTCAAAATGTGAGGCAAGGGCCTCACCAGCTGCATCTCCAACAAACTTCTTGTTCTTCTTCTTCTGCGGATAGTTAGTAGCGTGATGCCCATGTTCGTGACAATGAAAACACTTCACCTTGGACAGATCCATCTTATTGACTTTAGACTTGGATTTTGGATGGAATTTATTCCCTTTCCCTTTCCTTTCCTTGGTAGCCAAAGAAAAATCCTCTTCATCATCATGCTTTGTTGAAGATCCATCTCTGGTGTTTCGCTTGAACTCCTCCTGCACCAAATCTGACCATAGTCGTTCCCAAATTGGTGATTTTTACCTTCCATTGACAGAGTCTTGATAACTGTGGCAACTATTGGGAAGTCCTAGGAGCGCCAAGTTCACTAAGTCATCATCAACGATTGTTGTTCCCACACTTCCAATCTCATCCCGACATTGGAAAAACTTCGTGAGATATTTTGGAATGGAGTCAACCTTCTCCATCTTGATCTTCCTAAGTTTATCTTTAAGCACCAATTTCCTATGGTCGCTCCTATTTTGGAATAGATCCGTCAAAGTCTTCCACATTTCATATGTTGTGGATTTCCCGTGGATATTTGAGACAATGCGATCTCGTACTCCCTCCAACAAGATCCTCCTCGCCTTTTCCACTTTATTTTTCCATGCATCAAGATTTGCAGTGTCTGTAGCATCCGGCTTAGGAACATATTTTTCAATGTATTCTTTCAAGCCATTGTCTTCGAGTACTGCCTCCATCCTATCCTTCCAATCAATGTAGTTCTATCTACCTTCGAGTGCATACTCTAACCTCAAGCCAATGAAATCCATTTCGATCTTGAATCAACTGTAGCACCAAGAAAGTATTTCTACAAATTCAAGTTCTATCCGATCACAAACTCAACTGTTGCAATCCCTCTTTCCCTGGGAGGTTCGCACCTGACTAGTTAGCAACCTAAGGAAGGTTTTCACCTCACCTGTGAACAACCTACGAAAATCTTAGGGAGGTTCACATTGTAATTCACAGTGGGGTGAGGGAGGTTCGCACCTCTCCTGTGAGCAGCCTGCGAAAATCCTGAGGGAGGTTCGCACCTTGCCTTTGAGTAGGGTGCGAAAATTTCAACTCTCAGAAGTACACGAAGTAGTACTATGTCGTCGCACCCTGCAAGAGGAGGGACCTTCAAAAATACTATTCTTTTCGCACCTCACTTCCGTAGCTCCGTTGCTCTGATACCATGTAAAATTTTCAATAATAATTAAGTATTTCCTGGATTCTCCTGATCTAACAATTATATGCCATTGTTAAATACATAATCTCTTCTACAAATATTCTTGTGGAAATTAAACCACGTTCACAAAGTGAGATAACAAGAAGATATATGAATTGCACATAACACAGATGTTTTAAAGGGAAAGCATAAAGCTAAAAACCCCACTATCATATATCATGTATATCATGGATCATGAAACAATCTCATACAAAACTCTAATCCAAGAGCTCTCAGTACAATACAATCATCTCACACTGTCATACAAAAATTGACAAATTCATGTGCCAATAT
>JZKD02S1692986.1:1424281-1436480 GCA_000966675.3 Picea glauca | reverse complement strand
TCCATTTTTCTTGACTCTTTTCAAGTGATGTTTCGGTCACTAGCATATAGGGTGGGATTCTTTCCACCTTGCATTTAGCATAATCAGTGACATGTTTTACATTCTCCTTAGAGTCAACCCCACTTATTGATGACACAAGCCTTTCCTGTTGTTTTTAAGTGGTGTTATGTTCATGGTAGATCCTACCATCATGGGCATCTTAAATAGCACCTTGCTTTGCCTTTTGGTGCCCATGCTGAAGTTTTTCTTAGGATTGGGAATCATGTTAGTCCCACCATGACATTGCATTGAAGTCTCATATTCTTATCAATATTATTTTGGATATTTACCCATGGGAATCCCATAATTTTTTTTTCAAGTTGTAACTACATTTCATATTTACCACTCACACTTTTGAGACTAATGTCAGCTTCAGCTTGTTGTTTCTTGCCCATTTTCTTATGCATTCTCATTAGTTGCTATCCTTGCAATCTCTTCCTTTACAATTTGATACATGTACCCTAGGAGGAAACATTCCCCTAAGTGTCCATATCCTACACATTCTTCCTTGAATTGGGCATAGGTATGTTCTTTGTGCTTGGAACTAGTTTTCTTTCCTACGACATTCTTTTATTCTTTTTTAGGATTTCCAGCATAAAAAAAGACAAAAAAATCAAATAATTAAAAAACAATATGGGAATGAATTTTGTTTACCATTATTGGCAGTGGTTGAGTCACCACTGAACAAAGCACAAATTTTTTATTCATGTCTCAACAATTTGGGTTAGTATGACTCTAAGAAATTGAACTAGTTACACAGTTTTTACTCCTTCGATTGGTTATTCTTCCAGTCACTATGGAGAGTCTGTCGCTTCCTACTCCATCACAGACTTATGTCAATGTTCATTTTCAGCCCATGTTTCCTAAGTCAATTCAATGTGTCTTGTTTTTGTTCAGAGGAAGTCGTATTGTGTCAGCCATTCTATAGAATTACTTTCTTTGCAAGTAGGCCTTCTCGTATGTCAAGTACTTATCATAATCAAAAGTATATTTGTCCTATACTCGTGTTGCTATGGAGGTTCCCCATTGAATTCCTACCAATGGGTTAATCTCTTATCGACTACGACACATTGCTCGGATTGTTTTACCTAGAGTTGCACCCTAGCCCTATTTACATGATCGATAGGTGACCTTGTGCTCAACAGATGGCATTCCATCATTGGTATCTGACTGAGTGGTTTCCCTTGTGTTCAATGACAAGAAACTTATTCACACATTGGTATTTGTGTAGTACCTTGGATTCCATTTGTCTCCATTGGTGATTTCCTCACCTTTGTTTGTAGTCTTCATTATTGGTTTTTATTTAGAGGGTCTCTTTCATGCACTATTAACATCTGGTGCACATAGGAGACACACTTCGTGGTGTTCCTTTAAATATTTGTCCTTATGCTACACCTTGTGTTGGTTTTTGGGGGATGCCTCAATTCCCTCCTTCTAGTGGATCTCTTCCTATCGACTTCAACACATATTATTCTAGGATAGGAATCTAGAGTCATTATTAGTACTTTGGGGCTTGCAGTCATCAATGACAGGTTCCCTCACTATTAACAGTGGGAATACATCAATGTCCCCTAATCGACAAATTCTACTAGGTGTTCGACATCAAATCCTCTATTCACACTTGTTATATTGTATTAGGTACCTTGACACCCATTATTATTATTGGTGGGTTGTCTCGCATTTTTTAACAATATACATCAATGATCGGTAATAAAAAGGTGTCTCATTTTGTTCGACTTCAACACATATATTCGCATAGTGCATGCTCATACCATGGTGGTTGATTTGAAGACCTTGGGAATGTAGTAGCATCACTCCTTTTATGTTGCTTCCTAGGTTGTGTTTGGACAATACCACTTCTGACATCGGTACTTGTGAAGCATCAGTTATCCAACTCTTTCCTCCATATATCCTTCACTTATTATGAGACATAGATCCACAGTGTATCTCTTTCATGTCTATGATCTCTTGTTGACATGGATCCACCATGTATCTCTTTCGTGGCCATAATCACTACTTTCTATATATACGTTATACATGGATCCCCAGTGTACTTGATATGCGACCATGTTTGTCATCACACATGAGAATTGGTATGCTCACCTTGGTAATTGAGTATTTTGACTTGCTTTTGTCATTGGTTGTTGTTCTTAGATCGGATTTTGGCGACTTTCACCTGGGCTTCCTATTATTTGAAGACTTTTAATGTATTTCAACCATTATTTTCTCTTCTGACCTTGCACATTAGGGGCCATATGTTATAGCGTCAATTGCCACCATTTAAGCATTGACAATATTATTGGTTTGGTCCCTATCCTACTTGCAAAAACCATTTCTCCATGCCTCCTTGAGATCTTCTAAAAAATGATCTTTTAGAACTTGTACATGTCCTTACAGTTATGCAACACATGTATACGGACGTTTGTCAAAGGAAAGTTGAGTACATGGTAATAAATGCTCAAAAAATAAAATTTTGCATAATTGCAAGTTGAGTTATGGGTTTGGTTAGCTTTCTAACTTCGTTTACCCATATTCAACCATATTTAATTGATTGGATATGGTTTAAATAGGGAATTGATCTAAGGAGAAAGGTAATTAATGAGTGTATACCAAATCATATAAATATTGGTTGATCCCCGCCATGTCTACAAGCCCCTAAATCTCTCCTGCTTTACTAGTTCTCAGCCTAGAAACCCTTGTTTCCAATCCTCCCTGATCACCACCTTATCTGACTAGGAGCTTCTCTGAATTCTCCTTGAGTCTATCAATGCATCAGGAGTTGAGATCTACCACATTAGAAAAATCTTAGGTGGAGGGACCCAAGATCATTTCAAGGAGCTGTGTCGCAACAGTATAGGTATATAGTGTAATTTCCAGACTGTTGATTTCAATAAGATGTTCATTCCTTCGAAATTTTGTGTTCTTAATGTTTAACTTACAATTTTTGAATATATGATTCCTAGAACTATAATTGCAATGTGTTTATTTCATATATGATTGAACTAACAATTTAGTTATTAGCATAACTACTTTTCTTGGAGGTTTCTCCGCATAAGTTTTGCAGATTTCGGGAGAAGCTATCGGGAAGGAGAAATTTTTTTCCGGAATTTGGGAACTACATCGAATGTAGGACTAAAAGTGAGATCATATTTCTCCCTCTTGTGAAAGTTAGTTATTTTAGTTAAATCAATTATAAAATATTTGTTGTTTGTCGTCATTGGAATTTGCTTGTATTTTACGGTTATCGATATGTTTTAGTTATCCCACAACTATAGGGGAATTTCTCACAAACACAAGGTAGAAGACTACTCCATATACACCTCAGTGGAATGGAGTTGCAGAAAGGATGAACAGGACGTTGATGAAAAAATCAAGGTGCATGCTTAGTGATGTTGGGTTGGGACAAGAATTCTGGGTGGAGGTAGTGGGTACTTCATGTTACCTGGTTAATCAATCACCCTCATCCTCATTGGATGACAAGATTCCACATGAGGTATGGACTAGTAAGAAACACTCTCTCACACATATCAGAGTATTTGGTTGTGATGCCTATGTTCGTGTTCCAAAGGAAAATAGGAGTAAGCTATATAAAAAGGTTGAAAAGTGTATCTTTATTTGGTATAAAGATGGTCTAAAAGGTTATAATGTTTGGAACCTAGAAAATAAGAAGGTAGTGTATAGTTGAGATGTGGTATTTAGAGAAATAAAATATGTTGTCAAACAAGAAGTCCTACCAAGGAAGGAAAAACCAGAGAAAATAGAGTTTTAGTTGAAGGATAATGAATAAGACTCTACAGAAGAACATGAATCAGAAGAAGAAGATCCTCATACTCCAGTATCGAGGAGATCGATTTGGGAAAGAAGGCAATTGGAAAGGTATTCTTCGCCTGATTTCCATTCAAATTTTGCTTTGTTTGTAACTAGTGATGATGATCCTAGAACTATTAGGGAGGAAGTGGATTCGAAGGATGGAAAACTATGGAAAAGGGTCATGGTGGAAGAAATGATAGCATTGGACAAGAATGAGGCTTGGGATCTAGTGGAGTTTCCTATTGGAAGAAATCCCATTGGAAACAAATGGGTGTTTAAAAAGAAGTTGAATGCAGAAGGAAAAGTGGGGAAATACAAAGCTCTTTTAGTAGAAAAAGGTTATTCCCAGGTAGAGGGAATTGAATTTGGTGAGATGTTATCTCTTGTTGCCAAGTTAACTTCAATTAGATTTATTTTATCTATTGTTGTTGCTTTTGATTTTGAAGTAGAACAGATGGATGTGAAGATAAAATTCTTACATGGGGATGTGGAAGAAGAAATATACATGAAGCAACAAGAATGTTTTGTTGTGAAGGGAAAGAAAGAGCTAGTATGCAAGCTAAAAAAGTCCATGTATGGGTTAAAGCAATCACCAAGAATGCGGTATAAAAAATTTGATACTTATATGGAGGGACTTGGCTTCACAAAGAACAAAGAAAATCATTGTTTGTATTTCAAATTAATCAATGATCATCTTATTTACTTGGTCTTATATGTGGATGATATGTTGTTGATAGGAAACAACAAATAGATTATCCAGGATGTGAAAACTCAGTTGTCCTCTAAGTTTGACATGAAGGATCTTGGTGTTGCAAATTTCACTTTGGTCATGTAAATTAAAAGAGATCGGGCAAACAAGAAACTCTGGTTAAATTAGAGGAAATATGTTGAGACAATATTGTAGAGGTTTAATATGTAGGATGTAAATGTTCAGGGTTACTATTCTTGTAGGTGTAAATTTATCTGCGGACTAGTGTCTGAAGACACAAGAATAGGAAGAGGACATGTCTCGTGTTCCATATGCGAGTGTGATTGACAGTTTGATGAATGCAATGATCTGTACTAGAGAGGAAATTTCACATGAAATGAGAGTTTTGGCCACGTATATTTCAAAACCAGGGAAGGAGTATTGGAAAACAATAAAGAGGGTTTTCAGGTATTTGCGTGGCACTAATATTTATGGATTGTGTTACCAAGGAAGACCAGAATTGAACAGAGTTGTAATACCCTTGTTTCCTCCAGCTTGTAATTAATTAGGTTTAATAATTTCCATGGCATGGCATGCAAACAATGAAAATGTATTATTGTTTAATTGTAACTGCCAACAACTTACTGTGGGGGTGAAGCCTTGAGTACTGGCCATGATACCACTAGAGGAAAGAGTGAGCAAATCTGGAGAAGGGGTTCATTATGCTATGATGACCCAAATTTCCTTATTGAGATATTTAATTTGGAAAATAATAAGTTATTTCCCCTTCCTAGTTTTGAGACAAATCAATTGATGAGAGGGGGATGGTAGTTGAACAACCACCCACCCTCAATGAATAAGAGTATCGAAGATCTGGCTAAGGAAACAAAAATTGTCAGCCAGAAGTACCAAACATTATTGTTTCTTGCAACCGATATTGACCCCATGGGTTATTTCTGACAAAAGGAAGAGGACAAGTCGAGAACCTTCCCAAGAAATTTGTGTGCAAGAGATGCATGAGGAGAAGGGGTATAGAAATTTTTGGTATGAGTAGGAAAAGGGCACGCGTACATGCAGCAGAGAGAGAGAGAGATAGAACTGGGAAGAGTTCTGATTTTTTAGAGGTTTATAAAAGACCCAAAAGAGAGATAGGTGAAAGAGAACCAGAGAAAGTGAGCTATGGATTCTCATTTTTTGGAGATGAAAAACCTGAGTGAATTCCCTGTTGGTATCATGGCTTGGCACGAGGGTGAGAAAAACAAAACTCGTGTTGATTCGGAGGAAATTATAGCCATTGAATTGGCAAGGTGAGAAAATATCAACCCTTCGTTGAGGAAGGCATCATCCTCAAGATATGATTGAGGGATTGGACTTATAATAAGTCCGACGACAAAAAAATACCTATGGTGGAACGAAGGTTGTCGATCTGTCGAGAGTGAACCGACAAGATATGGACTCTTGATATTGGTCACATCGTTGTCGGGGATAAAAAGAAGGTTAAGAAGAGTGATGACTCCAATGGGTGTTGACGATGACAAAGTTTCGATAAGAGATGAGAACCATCGATATGTCGAAAATGAATCTGGAAGACCTGGATCGTTGATTCCAATGACTTTGTCATCAGAGCATAGACGGTTGGTAAAGTGGAGTGAAATCTCAAGGTGTCGACGATGATGGAGATTCAAGCATTATTAAGGACCGTTGATTGGCATAGCGATGAGAATTAATATTAGTCGTATATTCCTTTAAGTCCCAAATTAAGTGACCAAAGTGGACATGACGTCATGTTAACGTGGTTTTCTAGCATGGAATCCAACATATCTACGGGACTATCATGTGTCGACCATTGATGGGTTAAGGGACACGAGTCGCCTTGCTGGGCATGGAGACCTTCGAGACTTCACCTTAAACTCTGACTGTCAGATCTATAAGCTGATAGATCTTAGCCCTTCAATGGGGATTTTATTGTCATTGGGAGTGGACAAATGGTAAAGTGAGTGATAGCTCATAGTGCTAATGATGATAGAGGTTTGCAAAAAGAACTAGGGCATCAATTGGATGATAGTAATATTGACGATGAAATCTATACAGTCAGATCCAAACGTTTCGTTGTCGGAGCATGGAAAGTTGGTATGGTCGTGCGCTGGCCAAAGGTGTCGACGACGATAAAGATCCCGAGAGGAGAAAACAAGGATCGTTGATTTGGCTAAGAGTTAATCTCCATCATTGATCACCATAGTCCTTTCTCAAAAGAGGAGAAAGGAGAATGGCGTCCTAATGACGTGGAAGTGCCACGTATCACGATAGGTGGCAGGTGGTGACAGGGCCACTTGTCATCCTCATGATGACATGGATAACCACATCAGTCCACATGTCAAGCTATGGGAGGATCCATGTTTCATCCCACGATTGGTAGAAGGGACTGGGTGTGATTCCCTTTCTGTTTTAAGTCTGGGGACATGTGTCTTAATCCTAGACCTCAGATCCATAAGTTGAGAGATATGGATGGTTAGTGCATAACACATCATCGTCAAAACATAAAAGTTTGGTGAAGTTGAAGTGTTGGCCCAAGAGAGATGACAATGATGGGATAAACCCAAGAATGAATTAGAATCGTCGATTCCATCGGAGGTGATATCCATGGAATTTGAATCATTGACGTGATCTCAATATCATTAACGAAAATATGGTCAATGACCCGAAGGAAGGGAGTTGAGCATTGAGTCGACAACAACGACGGAGATATGGAGGAAAAATGATAGTCACTTATCGACAAGTAGGAGAGATTAAATCGCAGTCATCGATCCGTCATGGGTCCCAACTGTTCACCCTGGAAAAAGGTTAAAGGTATGATTGTTAACCATTGTATAGGTTCAAGGCGTCGATGTGATTTCGGTCGTTAGATGTCAAGGGTCGAGTGCCGTCGAATATGCAGGGCGTCCGATCTCATTCATTCATTAGAGGATGTTGAGACATGGTCCCTTGGCATGGACAAGGATGAGTGTCAATGACGATGAGGTGTTGGGGTTGAACGATAGTCGTTGATCGGTAGACCGGTGAGAATGAGTCTTAGTTGTGGATCCATAGTGGGACCCACTAGCCCTTTGACAAGTGAATAATTAGGTGGAAGTTAACTTTCGAGCAAGTTTGAGGAACCAACAAGATCGAGATCATTGATTGTCAAGTCCTGAGAGCCATCAAATCTGGAACCGTTATGATAGTGTGGTCATCGTTAGAACTGGTAGTTGGGGCGATTAGTAACTTCATGGAAGAAAATCCCCAACGAAGACGAGGGAAGGTCCCACCTTCTCGGGGTTGTTGATATAGAGGGCCTGATGAGCCAAGTGGTTGGTGTCACATTAATTCCATGAAGGAGGGAATGAATGGCTGGGAGCCACATGGTTTCCACATGGAAATGAGGTGGATTTGATAATGAAAGCCTAAAAACTTCGAGAGGCTATAAATTTTGATCTAGAGCTCGGATTCGAGCATGTTTATAGTCATTGGAAATCTCTCGATGAGAAGAACCCATCTATGGGGTTCATTGAGGTAAATGAACTTAGTGGAAAAAATGGAAATTTCACTACCCCACCAACCTAATTAAGGGTTAACGGGTCAGGTGTCTTACAAGTGGTATCAGAGCATAGTTTGAACACTAGGCTTGGATGGGTCATAGAATAGTCATAAATACTGCTATATCAAGGCTAAGATGAGCATGTTAGAACAAGTTCCCCTGCGTTAAAAATATTTTTATTATCTACATTAACCCCTTGAGGAGAAGGACCGTAGATTGAAAATTTATGTTTTTAAAATTCCTTACAATGGAGAATCCTATCAAGTTGATTTGCAGTAGAAGAAGCATATTGTTGCCTTGTTGGAATGATAACTACTCCTACAAGAGTGGGAATATGTTGAAAATCATTAATGGTAAGGCCTAAATGTGAATGGATGAAAATGGCAGAATCATGTTATAGGATTAAGAGAGAGAATGAGTGGAATAAGTTGTTGTAATGTTTCCTATAAGTGTGGGTTGTTGGAACCTTGACAATTATAATTGTTGTCTAAACAAAATACTATAGCATGTATCTATAAGTCCTCATGTTTAGAGGATTGATGGGAACTAGTAAGCTTAACTTACTTGATCTACAATGAACGAAACTTATTGCTAAGATAATCCAATAAGTTGCCACTCTTGCCCTTTCTACTGTTGATAGTCCTCATAAAAGAGGTAATGTGATATAAACATATGAGCAAGTTTATTAGCTCATGGTTGTACAAAGATGTGTACATGTCTATTCATTTGAGTATGTGTTTATGCATTAAAGTGCAATATGAGATATGTTGTAATGCATATGGTAATGAGTAAGCATGTATGTAACATGTAAATAGATGTGTTATAATGTGTGGTGGGTTTTAGAGTATGGTCTATTGATGAACAGTTTAAGTGAGAACAATTTGGTATCATCAGGAAAGCTACCAGTGTGAATAAAGCATTGATAATGGTGTATCCATATAACCTTATGAGATTAAAGCTATAAGAGATCAATGAAGGATATGATCCAGGTTATGGTAACGGAAGTGCTTGGGGGCATTTCTAGAAGACCAATGGGTCAAAATGACATCTAGAGGTGGATCGTAGCTATATAAGTATGGCTTAGTATGCTCATGTAGAAAATAGAGGGAATATTAAGAGAATAGTTTTGTGATAAAGGTCTGCTGACCATGGATTATTTGAGACATGAAGAGAGAATGGAATGATTATCTTTCCACCTTGGGTAATGTAGTAACTACCCATCTGAATTTTTGGTATATGTGGAATGTGTTTGTAGTAGAAAGGGTAAGGGTGGCCCTTGTTGGTTGTTTCCATATTGAGAGGGAAACAACATTATGAGTTATGACTGTGATATTGGTTATGTGATTGATTGTAATTTCTCACTAAAGAACATTGATAGTAAAGATAAAATATCAATGTGAATGGTGCAAGAAATGAACCCGCATGTTGACATCAATATGTGTATATGTTTATATGCTTGAGTGCATGGATTAAATGCATTATAAAGTTTCCTTGTACAAAGGTTGATATTAAGACCAAATAAATATGAATGAATATTATAAAAATATGCAAGTGATGCACATGCATGAAATATATATATAAGGCACGATATGACTGTATGAATAAGTAGACTGAAAGGAAAGATTTGTGCTTTCCATGATTTGATAATTTTGGATGCATGGTTGACCCTGTATAGAAAAGTATGAACTGCCTTGTTTAAATAATAGCATGAAGAAGGTGTATTTCATTCCTCGGGAAAAGATGGAGTAAATTGTTGAAAGAGAAAATGAGTAGAGATGCTCTATTGTTATGACAAGAGGGCGGTATGATTATGCCTTTGAGAATTTCATGTAAATGATTGTGAGCAATCATGAATAAAATAATTTTAGATAAATATGCATATGGAGCTATAAAATATGCCTATGGTAGAAGCACACAATATGTTGATGCATATGGTTAAGTGCATGAAAGCACAGCTTGAATACATACTAATAAGAACAATGTGCATGAGTGAACGTGCAAACTGGGATGCATAATAAGGATGCAAGATTATATTTCTTAAGGAATTTTGGGTAAATCTATGGAATGATGAAACTAAGGTTGACTCATGGTTGAGGTTACCTCAGATAGTGAGGAATGTGGAGAAAGGAAAAGTTTCATATTGAAGAAGTTCCATGTGGAGGAACTGTGTAAAGAGCCCTGTCGAGAGAACAAAGCCACAAAATTAATTGACCACTAGAAGAACTAGACAGTGGGATGCAAAGACTATTTATGTAAGAATCCTAGATTACATTCTAAAATACAATGCATGCATAGGAGACATGCAAATGAATGTTGACCCATCTGATTTCTATTTGAGAAATGTGCAAGAATGCACTGATTCATAATTAATTGTGAACTAAAATCTTAATGTTGTAGTATGTGGTTTCATCCAAGAAAGGTCAAGACAATCTTGACTGATACTTCTCAAGGAATGGAGCAGGAAGATCCCAAAGGGGATAGACTGAAAAAGAAAGGAAGGAGAAAAGAAGGAACACTTTTCTCCCTTTAAAACTCTGATTTGCTTATCAGAGTTGTTTTCCATAAAGGAATAGTTGTGAAATGATCAGGGGATCAAATTTTGCTCAATTTTCAAAGTGCTCGGAATGCGACAAAAACAGTGCCATTGTGTCCGTCTCGTTTTCCTGATTCCGGCGATATATTTACTTTCTCAAACGGAGTCCGTATGGAGAAGATATCGCGATCTGTCTGCCAAGCCAAACAGGGAAAATTTTGGATGCTGACTGTACCTGTCCATACAGTCTATACAGTCTGTACGGTGGTGACGTGGCAGATATTGGTTGGTCGATTTTTGGGCAAGTCGAATGTTGACACATGTCATTGGGTGGCCTATAAGTGGAGGACACATGGCCCAATCCAAGGGTGCCACGTGTCACTCATTGGTTGGCTAAGGAGTTCTATATACAAAATATTGGAGGTCGCGGGGTTCGACCCCCGGACCTCTCCTCCACATAGAGTCTTTACAAATTCCAATAACCAACTTGTCGTCGTTTATGCCTTGTAAAGGATATGGATTGCATTACATTTATGTTTACATATTGTATTACGCGAAAAGGGGTGTGGGCCGGGGCGTAGCCCCGACCCATGGTTTCATTACACACTATAGAACCGTGTATAAATATATGCACGGCAATTTAAATGCACAGGCCAAAGTTTATGTATTGTATTAAACCCATATATATATTGGTTATACCATTGTGTAAATGTGTGCGCGGTTATACATTTGCGCGGGGCTTTAAAACATATTCCCACGGATTTTCATATGACCCGGAGCGTGGGGTTAGTTCCAACGGTTGGAACGACTTAACCAAATTTTTCCTTAACGTGTGGTCCTATGTGCCATACGCCCAGGTGCCGAGACGGTTAGGGGATGGAGGCACCTTAACCGTCCTATGGTTTGCATCGTTGGCGCGGTTGCACCCGATGCTGGGTTTTTGTGCTTAAAAGAGCGTGTGAGCCAGGTTTGTGAAAGGGGGTGCGAATTGTAGAACCAGAGACAACAAGCTTGAAGAAGGAGACTCCCAGGAGGCCTAACTTCTTCATTTTTTGACCGATTGAGGTGCCGAAAGAGCCCAGACAGGGGTTTTGGGACGCTGGGAAGCCATTGGAGCAGTCGGTTTGTCAGTTTGAGCATTGTAAGACATGTTTTTGAGAACTTTTTGAGCAATTAATCATAATGATCCATTGGGAGATGGACCAGGAGATGTAGCCCATAAGAGGGGTGAACTCCTTTATCAATTGTTGTGCACATGTGTTTATGTTCAATGTTTATGTTGCTGGCTATGTATATTTTGCATGAGTAATCCTTAATTTATGTGTTGCAAATTGATCCTGTTGCTTTAAACACATAACATTTCACTTGCAATAATTATTCAAGTTTTTCAAGTCTTCTTCATTTTTATATCAAGCTGGTATCAGAGCATTGGTTTTGAATACTTGATTGTTTGCAAGTTTTGTTTCTGATTCTCACAAGGTTGAAACTCACAAGAGGAGAAGGTCAACTTGTGGAGCCAAGTTCTTATCCGACAAGGAGGAAGCAGTTTCATTCA
>JZKD02S1692986.1:1395495-1409378 GCA_000966675.3 Picea glauca | reverse complement strand
TAATAGTTCATGAATCACATATTGCAATAGTCAACATCTATGTTGCACCACATGCAACTTTGACCAACGTAATGGGTGTCATTACAAAAGCAATATCTAGTTTAGATTTGAATGAGATCATCATTGTTATAGGAGACTTTAATATTGACATGTTGCAAAGCAAAGAGAAAACACAAAGATTGGAAAACTATACGTGCATTACAATCTCCACCTCCTCCCAGACAAAAAGAATCATGTACCAAGACCACTTATTGATCATGTGTGGTCAATCATAGTCAATGGATAGTACAAAGTTTTTATATTGAACACATATAGAACCGACCATGATACAATTTGTCTTGTGCTTGAATTTTGAAATACATCTAAATCATAGAACACATGATCATATTTCCATATTCTTGTTGCATATTTACAAATCAGACTCTTTTTTGTATTGAACCAAATAACTATGCCACAGATATAAGAGGTTAGTATAATATATATATCATTGATTAACGAAAAAAAAACTAACAATTTCTATTGCATTTTATTGAAATTTATTCAAAACTGGCTATTTTTTGAGTGTAGAATATATAAAAAAAAAATTAACTTTGTAAAAGAAAAAAAATTAATCATGGAAGAAGAGAAAAAAAAAATACATATTTTGAATTTATTTGTACTTTTATTGATTTGCATCTCATTCATTGTTTGTGAATTGCATATTGTTTCTACTTATTGGATATTTTTTCTTGTTCATTGCATTTGGTTTAGTGGCAACATCAAAATAAATAGAATAGGTGAAGAAGAGGAATTCATATGTGACATAGAGGAAAGAACCTAGCAACAACATTCCAAAAGGCATGTTCGTAGTGGTAATCAACGAACTGCCTTATTTTTAGCAAATGATATACATATATTGTCATAAATATTGACTAGGCTTGTGTTTATTAGTCCCTGCCAAAGAAAGATTATAGCAATGAGTTTTCGTTGACTCTGTATTAGTATGGAGTTGACTAACCAAAAATTAACAATTTATTATAGTTAAACTTTAGATTTTAAATTTTATTATTTTATTTAAATATTTAATTTATTAATCTCTAATATGATTGGATAAATTTTTAAAGGTCTTATTATAGAAAAGACCGTACCATCACATAGAAAACATTATCAACTTTATTCAGTGCAATTTAAAAATGCAAAATTAACAAAGTGTTCATTACAAATGATAAATGTGTTAGTTGGAGAATAATGAAGACCCATGCCGCTTCCAACTTTCCACCATTTCACACCAAACTTGAAGTTAATATGGAAAAAAATTCATGCCACCTCAATATTATTTTTCCGTCCAGCATTATAAGTGGAACCCACGTGTACAATTTCTCGAAAGCCTAGCTATCCCATCAAATATTTTGAGATTTGGGATATTGGTAGTAGGTAGCCATGAAAGTGGCCCACTACACATTATTATTATTTTATATATATCACGCCATTATCCTTTAATAAAATAATGAATTGACGATAAATGTGTTAGTTGGAGAATAATGAAGACAACCATATAAAATCAAGTGTACAACCTAGGCCGTATGTCTCACTCAAATCTGCTCCTGTTATGTCACTCAAATTTGCTCTTGTTATGTTAGTACGTATATAGACCACATATACATAATCGTTCAATTTGTTTGAAAAATAAATATGTATATAATATAGTTTGAAATTGATATTTTTAGCAATCGTTTAATTGTAATACAGGTTTTGGATGTTTTAAATATGTTCACCTAAATTGTAATTTTACGATGAATCTAAATTAAAAAAATTCAAAAAAAAAAAAAAAAATTATTAAATATTCACCATAAAAAACTAATAAGTAAAATCTATATAAAAAAAATCTCTCTATATATATATAATTATTAACTAAAAAACTAATACTTAAAATTTTTATAAAAATCTAAATTGTAATATGATAATAATATAGTTTAGGATGAACATAAAATAAAAAAATAAAATTAAAATTTTTATTAAATATTCACCATAAAAAAAAACTAATAATTAAAATTTATATAAGAAAAATATATCTATAATTATTAACTAAAAAACTAATACTTAAACAAAATTTAATATTATCTTGTAGGTGCTTGTTAAGGGTTTTAAAAACCATTAATTTTTGCCGGTTGCATAGGTCTATTTTTTAATGTCGTTTTGAATGTAGGGTTTTTCTCTATGCTATGCAACACCTGGGCGTTTAATAATGAGATCTCACTACATGGTATAGTTTTTAAATGTTTTTTTAAATGCATGGGATCAGATGCATTGATGCATTGATTTTTTTGGCAGATGACTTGATCTAGTGCATCTCGTGCATTGATTTGCCAGATGCTAAGATCTGGTACATTAATTATTTGGAAGCTACTCCATGTTTCCCTACTTTATCGTAGCATCCTGGTTTACCATACAACTCTGCTTTACCATACAACTCTTTGCCTGTTTTATCGTATTTAATTATTTTCTTCGAAGGTGCTTAGATTGTTTTGAACAGGCCCATGCCATACAACTCTGCTTTACCATACAACTCTTTGTCTACTTTATCGTATTTACCATACAATTCTTTACGGTTGCAGTTGACTTCGGACGAATCGACCCTGCTCTCGAAGGTGCTTAGATTGTTTTGAAGAGGACCAGGCCGCGAACGTGACCTGCGTGGTCGAAGCGTTGGTGACAGTGTGTAGAGTTGCAACATTAAAGTATGTGGTTATTTAGTATGTCTATAAAATCTTTGTTTGATGAGATATAGTTTTCTTAATCATGGAAATTGTATGTAACCCAAACTGCACTCTTTTTTTGGATTTCTAAAACAGTTTTCCATTTATTTTTATGTTTATTTTTTTCGGATTTCTAACACAGTTTTCCTTTTATTTTTATGTTGATGCATGGAGAATAACCTTACACCGCTGTCGTAGGTGGTGGCCCTGATAAAAAAACCTGCAAATGGCCTACTCAAAATCTAAGACGATCCCAAGTCCTCTCAGCGCCATCCAACACCACCCTCCAAGTAATTATTTCTAAGACGATCCCAAGTCCTCTCGGCGCCATCCAACACCACCCTCCAAGTAATTATTTCTTTCTTTAAAATATAATGTCAGATTTTTCTTGGCACTGTGAGCTCATTCTAATAAATAATTTAATTAACACCTTTCTGACCTGGGGTTCATATATTTGATATTAGTAGCAATAGTTTTGTTAGCGCTGGGAATCTTGCTCTTCTCGTCTAGTCGTTCTGCTTCGGGAGATAAAAAATCCAAAGAAAGGCTGCAAATTTCCCATCCATCCCCATTTAAAAGTAGAAAATGGTTGTTCTTGCACTTCAATTGCCTTGTTCTCTAAGAGCTCTGTTCTGGAATGATGTAGTTCTAACTTCTGAGTATAAAATTCTCTGCAACACTGATCAGGATTAGTGAGATGTCTTCTTCTCTGATGTAACCTGCACACAAACAACTAGCCGACAATGTAATGGCAACCAAGTATCTGAGTTTTAGGTTCTTGGTTGTTAATCACCCAACAAGCATACAAGGCATTGTTCTACCTCCATCCAAGATAGGTAGAAAATCAGTTTAGTAATCAACCAGATGGTTGTGGTAAACTAATCATCAATTCGATTGAAGGTGGAATGGAGCAGTTAGCAAATGTTGTGGGTGTGCATACAGCCCTTGCGGCCGTTGTAGGTTGCGTATGATGGTCTTTCTACAGAACCCTCTCACTTTGTGAGAGATTCGTCCTAATGGTTGTTTTTTCAGAACCATGGGCTGCGGATGATACCATTTATTCCTCGCGCTTTGAAATGAATGGATTTTATGAGCGTAGGCATCGTTTGGAAGGACAGCCTTTATATCAATAGGATCCAGGCATAGGAAGAAAAGCTTTCGCCCACAAGAGACCCATCCTATTATTTGAGCACATAACCTTGATGAGCAATAGACTCTTTTTGGCGGGGAAGAGAACCTTGCATTTGGCAGTTACGAGAACTTGTTTCTGATATGTTTCCCGTAGGATTTGGGAGCCCTATTTAATCCACTCTTAGAAGAAAAACCTTTGGCTAAAGCTCGGTTTAAGCTGTCTATCGAGTGATTTCGTTTCGATAAAGAACCGGATCAGTCAGCCCCGTACCATACCCTACAATCCTTACCTCCACGATCCCCACCTAAGCCCCTGGTGGTAGGAATCCATTCTCGGATTTCAAATCAAATCCCATTCTGGGGTTTCAAACTAAATCCCAGTCTCTCTCCGTTACCAGTTTGCATGTATGGTCGTGGTTTTCGATCCGGTGGTCAGGAAATGGGGATGTTAGTGGGTCTAATTGACCTTGTGCATGTGGCAATTATACTTTTCCCGAAGTCTTTTGGTCTTCAAAGCTTGGCAACTACACTTTTTTCGAGGTCTTTTGTTGTCTACGTTTCAATTTTAATTGCTACCATAAAATTTGGGCCATTTGCCTTCATTTTTTATTAAAAATGTTACCCTACCAAATTATTGTATAAATGAATTAGAGGGATCAGGTGGACCACGTAGTGGCAATTAGGAATGGAATTTGAGATGGATACCTAAAATTCTTCATATCCATTCACTTAACACAACTGAGGTATCAATACCATCCAACAACCACTAAATACTCTTAGAACAATCCATTAAACATCAATAAGAGTAGCATCTTAAACACATCAATTAAATAAATAATTTAAAGTCTGAGTTTCTGTTGTCAATTCAAGTGAAACCTATTTTGAAGAGAATCCAACCATTCCTACCGGAGCATCCCAACTTTGCTAGCTTTCCATTGCCGAGACAAGAGGAGCTCTTTTTCTCAGAGAGATTCTGCGATCACATATGGGCAACGTGCTCTCCTCTTTGTCTTCTCAAGTATGGCATAAACTAATTATTTAAAACTATGACTAAAGCAATTTTTTCACTATGAAAATATTAAATTTGGATCCTACGTTTCAATTCCTTTCTTCTGACAATAAACAACACGAGATCTAGAGGCGGCCTACAGAGGCAGGCACCTGTGTGAATGCAGTGAGCACTACCTTGAATATGAAGGTCCTTACAACCCACTAAAAAAATTGCAATGAACGTTAATTTATTCTTCTCTTTTTATAATTCAAAGTTTTCAAATTTGGAACACCGATCATAGGCACAGCCTTCAAACTATTTGAAATTCTAAGGTCTTTGTGCTGGAATATGTCATAGCATAGTTGAGCTCCAGTTGGAAAACCTTAGCATCAATATAATCAAATTAATTTTTGGGTTTTCAAGTTATTATTTATTTGTACATTTGAATTTTCAGATTTCAAATTCTAGTTTATTTATACAATTTCGTTGTCAAATTTCAAATTAATTTTTGATAATTATCTAGTATTGCTTACAAGTGAGTTTATTATTGCAAGAATAAAGGAAATCACATTATGGATATTGAAATACCCGGACATTGAAATACCGAAATGACAATGTTGAAATATAGGGCTGTTAAACTCATAAAAGGCATAAGAGTTAAGAAAGAGAGTTGTTAATCATGTTTTACCTATTCTCTGGACTTTCTCAATAGAAATAGTCACATAGTACAAGTTAAATGTAAGTACCAATAGACTCTGAAATTAGAATTTTATTAAAGCTCCTAAATGAAACCTTAAATTGGATTAAAAGACAAACTAACATGCAAGTTGAACCAAGGAGGGAATGCTTGATACATTTCGTGAGATAAATATATCTAAATTAAGTAAAGATCATAGAGATAAATATATCTAAATTAAGTAAAGATCATCGAGATAAATATATCTAAATTGTGTAAAGATCCTCAATTGTGAAGAAGAGCTACCAATATGAAATGGCCTACCGCATCATAAGAAAGGAGTTGACTCATAAGAAAGGAGTTGACTGGTTGGAAAGTGGCTCGCTTGCAGGTTCAATCCAAAGCCAAAAGAGTTCATATCATAGCTCGAAAGCCAAAAGAGCTCAGATCATAGCTCTCTTACAGTCACTTATTTTCACCATAAACCTCCCTTCCTTTCACTGCTTCCAGCCATGGTATGCCAAACAACAAAGTATAGGAGGTATTGGGATTCCGCATTCTGAGAACATAGAATGTGGTCAGAGACTCCATTATATGATAAGGCATTACACTCACTTAGGCGGCACAACCCATAATAGCATCACAAGCTACATTGCCTGCTATCACACCGTCCACAGTCATATCCATCTCCAAAGAGAAAAACAAAACCAAAGAAAAATTCCTATGGAACATCAACACCTGAACTTTGAAACGCTCCGCAGGCTGAGGCCAACTCATTACAATATCACATATCCAAATCCCATTCTTAAATAATACCAACGCTTTCTTACCATGGAGATGGAATGAGGCCATATGTCTAAATGAAATAGTAAACACGGAAGGAAATCAAGTGGACACGTGTGTGAATAAGGTGATATGAGTGGGATTTAATGAATTATTAGCATTATAGATATTTTCGAACCAAAATTCAGTTAACTATTTTGATTATTGTTGTTAATTTTTTTAATATTAGTTGTCTATGAGGCAACCGAGAATCTGAGTTCATCAACTCGATGCTTAAAAGTAATTGTGAGATCAATCATCATTTCAATTTGTTCCTTTTTAATAAGATTTATTTAGTAATGAAAAATATGAGTGTCTTGTTTCTTGAAGCGACCATATGTAGGGCTCTTCCTGCCCGTAACGAGGTATAGTCGACCAATGCTTGCATACTAGAGTTAGCCCGTGCCTGCGCCCTCACCACATGGTTGGTCTCACCTGATGCTTTAATACCAGTAAGAGCATGTGCCTTGGATTTCACCCCTTCCATATGAGTTTCCAACCTCTTCAACCGAGGATTTCACCTATTGAAGGAGCACAACCAGTATGTACACTCATAAGAAAACACCACACCCCCCGACACAGAGCATATAGATAAAACATGAATAACGCTCCCCAAGGCATCATAAACACGGTGTCCCCTCTCTTCCTTCCTTCATAGAATCCCGTTTGTCGTTGGCTTGAGCTGCTTCATGCATGGATGGGGAGGGGTTATCTCTTGAACATATTATTTCCTCTCCCTAGAAATCAATCCTTGGATCGTAAGATAAGATTTTAGCGAGTGAAAATGGAGCATTTAATGCTAAATTAAGATTTGCATTAAAACATCAACTAAACTCTTGTGTTTATTGCCCATTTATATACTCTTGTGTTTATTGCCCATTTATATTTTACTCTAGTTGGGAAGTTCTACATTATTTAATGTTAATTTTGAAAGAGTCTACACGGTTAGATTATCATAACTTTAAATAGTTTTTTGGGATATTTGGTAATATCTTTTTATCATATTGTTCATTACTCTATATATATATATTGGTTTGATAATTAATTTTAACCACTAATAATTAATAAGAATTAAGTATTTTAATTATTTAAACCAATTATGAAAATTAAATTAAATAACTAATAACAAAGTTTATTAGGATGTAGTTAAGTGAGTGAAACTCCTTTAATGTAAATAAATGGTGTTCGATATGGGGTATTCAAATAACTTCTTATTTGTATTTTCCTATTGAATTTTGATTGGATTAAGTTAAAAAAACAAAGAGAATAAAGTTTATACTAAATTTTGATCGAATTAAGATGAAAAAACCATGGAAGTATTTGAAGGTTTATTCAATTCTCATTTCAGCAATCTCCGGTAACCTGGTTACAATGCAACTCATTGCATTGGGCTTGTGTCTCATTACATTATTGCTGTTTTTGTTGCTCCTGAGAAGAAGAAGTAGATGTGTTTGCATGTCTGACTTTGTTTTTCTTCATTGTATTGTCCTCAATTGAAGCATGGATGCCATGTCCTCAATATTTCAATCAAACTACTTCTTTGGAACCAAAACAACAGCCCAATAAGGCAAATTTGCAGTTTGGGACTTCAAAGAAGCACGAAGGGTTCTCACCATATGTGAATATGAGGTAGCATATGGGCCTTGTGTTGACTTATGTTATCATTCTCCATACAATTGAAAGATGGAATAAGAAGGACAAGAGGGTTATTGATGAGTTTCTCCTATCTATCTCTAACAATACAAAGAGCCCTTTTGTGGGTCACTGGTGGAAAACGATGCTGCTCTAAACAGTTTAGACTGTGCCAATATTAGCAGAAACATAGTTATTGCAAGTCAGCACAAGGATTACCACTCCCATGGTAAGATAATGAGTAGGTTGATTGTTCAAGACGGGCCTGCTTCCCAATTACAACAAGTTATTGAGCGAAGAACTTATAGTCTCTAAAACAAACATCACCACAGATTAAAGTCCTTCTAGTTTAGGGAGTTATGGATTTTTTGGTTTCTAAGTAGGTCAAGTTACCAACACAACTAATTGACCTGATCCCAATCCCTTCCCCTTAGGCATTCATAGAGTAAATTGGGTAGAGTAAATAACAAATTGCACTAATGTTTTGTTTATTTTATTTACCCCCTATGGATATATAAATCATAGACAAAATGTTAATTGTTTGACTAGTGCAGCAGAAGAAAGACATTCTAGGAGACAAATTAGAGGGTAGAGACAAATCTTATTGCAATTTGTATTTACGTGAATTTGTTGACTTAGCCTCATCCCTCTATAATTGCACATGACTCTTGCAATTCATGTCGAAGCATTTTTGTTAAGCTAGTATCATCACTCTATAATTGCACACAACTCTTGAAAGTATTTGCAATGTTAGTCTTATAGTTTGGGCATTTCATATGTCTTGATGGCAAGTGTTTTTCCATAAAAATTGTATATATCTTTTATAGTCTAAATTCTTGGAAATTCTGTAAGATGTCAATATGTTATCTTGAGATTAGATTGTCCTTTTCTAGGTTTGTAATTATGCTTTCCATGATCATCTGAATAAAATGAACTTAATTTTTTTTTTTTTTTTCTATACAAGAGCAACAAACAATAGTAACAAAGAAAAGTTGAAGTTAAGGGAAACAAAAATCAAGGTATGCACCTTTGAAACTATTTTTCCCTTTTTTATTTCTGGTTAGGTAATGCCATAAACTTAACCTAGGAATAATTTGAGTACCATAAATTGCAAAAATGGAAAAAATAATAGATGTTGAAAGCTAACAAATGAAAGAGGACTTCATTATACATAATAGCATCGACCATGTGTTGAATACCAATGGTCTTTTCAGATTACATGCATTCTCCTATACTCTAGGAGATTACTTGTTTGATGCATTTCAAGTCCTATTACACTTTTTTTATTCATCAATTCAATTACGAAATGGATTAATAGATCACTTATTATTTTGTCTTAACAATGGTGATGTAGAAGCATTACAATCATATCAATATGAGCTAGCATCTAATGTTTTGTACCAATTGCATGGAATTCATGACGTTCACACATACCTTCACAAAATGAGATTTTCTGCATCTACAAATTTGAACCAAACTGAAAGAGGCCTATGGGGAGATACATTTTTCATATGATGGCTAGCCAAGTGGTTAAATGTATCAATTGGAATTTGGTCCTTAACAAATAAAGCACGATATTTTCTATTTAATAAAGATGCAAATACAGAACAATATTGCATTTTGTTTCATGATGCAAATCCTATCAGTGGTCACTATGAACCACTGATTTGCAAAAAAACGTCCATCTGCACTTTTGAAGAAACTAATATTTGCTTATCACTAATGTGCAAAGATCTTGAATTCCATTGGAAATGTATTATGCATGATATGCATCGTCATGGATTGAACAGAGCAACAACTAGTACATCTAATTGCAGGGACAGTCTTTTTAGTGCAATTTTCTATTTGGTGGCAAAAAACTTTGATGTACATGCTTTAAGACTTTATGATGTGCAATATTTTTGCAACGCAATTATGAGTGGTGATCAAAATGCATTTCATTGCTTGCAACAAAACCTAGTTGGCAATACCATACAGAATATGGCAATGTCTAACAATTGGTAAAGGTATCTCATAAATATGGCAATTCCCTATGAAAAAGGGGAGGTAGAGGGAGGACCATTTTCTTTGCAATGGATATCGATCATATTCAAAGTAAATATCCGAGTGTGGTCTTGCTTTACTAATAACATTGCCAACTTCTATTTTCCCAATTCAAACTCTGACATAACATTTGATGTTATGTCATTTGAAACAGATGCATCACACATTCACTATGAACCACTACTAAAAGAACGATGTGAACATGAATGCATTGCAAATTGTGATCATCTTACAATAAGGCCAAAAAAAAACATAAGATTGATTACCCTATGGTTAATGAAATCCCAGGTGCAAAAAGTAGAGACAAATGCATATTTCTACCTCAACATGTACTAGAAAATCATCAACATATACAACATGTCCATAGTGAACAAACATTGACATTGACAAATAGTAATGACAAGTTTAAGATAAATTGTCATCACGCAAAAGCAAGCCCAACTAAAAAGTGTAGGCTCAGTTATCACAAATTTTAAAAAATGGCATGAGCAAAAACAAATGCATTGACACATTCTCTACTGAACATGGCACATATAGAGATGTAGATGGACACTGTACATATTTTCTCAATGCAAAAACACCTCCTAGTCATAGCAAAAAAATGACATATCATAGATTGAAACAAATAGCACGTAGCAATGAAAACAAAAAAGAAGCGTCAACTACCAAATATTTCCATGTAAAAAATAAAGATGCAAAGCAAATTTATTGGCAACAAATTCAAGACACACCTAGCAACAAATGTGAAATATGTGAAGAATTGCACTTTTCAAAAAGCATTAAATTTATTACACATGACTTGGAAAAAGAGTATCAAAGACTAACATCAAATGACAGGTCGTTTTCAACTAAAAAGATATGTGCTTGTTGCAAAAGAGCACTTCAAAATGGAAAATTGCCAAAGTTTGCAACAACTAAAAAGATAAAACGTAACGTGTCATTACCGATTACAAGTACACTTTCAGAACTTGAAGAGAGACTTGTATCATTGAGAATTGCATTTGCACAAATTAGACAATGGGGTTATAAATGATCCCAAATGGGCTTAACTGGATCAATTATCAATGTACCTGTACACATTGGTATTGTGCAAAAAGCATTGCCACATTTTGTGAATGAAACAACAACAATCACAATTGCATTGAAAAGGTGCTTGCAATACAAGAATGCATATCAAACAAGAAAAGTACATGTACACATTGTCATCAAAGCATTGCAAGAATTATGTTCTAGAACTTTATATAAGAATGAAAACATTTCTATAAATAAGGATTGGAACCATGTTCTAGAACAAGACAATGATAAATCCATTGAAACTGCGCATACTAATAATGAAAGTGATACAGAGAATGAATCAGAAAGTGAAATACCTACAGAGATGCTAATACATGGATTCACAGAATCACAACGCATCCATGATTTGCAAGACAAGATCATTGAACTTGCACCTACTAAAGGAAAACATTCACTTGGGATTTTCAAGGATAAATATGCAGAAGAAATGAACTTTCCAACATTATTCTATGGAAATCCACGCAATGATGACATTACAGAGAGATTCAACTATCAAAAAATAGTGCAATGGGAGTTGCTACATGCAAGTCGTGATTTTTCATATCACACAAAAAATTTGTTTTTCAAAACAGTGCGAATAATAATTGACAAAGTGCTCTCTCGCATATGGATACGAATAAGAAAATGACAGTTAAAAGGGAGAAAGCTATTAGCAAAAGATGTTAAGTACAAACCAAACTTAGAAAAAATATTGAAATTTGATATTGGAAACATAGATTTCAAGAACATTCGCATTTCTCCTGATTATCTGCAACATATGAAGAAAAATATATTTGCAATGATACGACAGTTGGGGCCTCCAACTTTTTTCGTCATATTTACAAGTGCAAAGCATCGATGGCATCCATTGGTGACAACATTAACTGAGTTGCATAAGAATAAAAAAAAGAGAAAGCACATTGAAACATTAGAAGATGACGAAATTGATTACCTCATAAGAAAAGACCCAGTCACATGTAGTCGTTACTATAGACATAGAATCAATGCTATCAAACAATTGATATCCCATGATGAAATGTTCTTTGGAAAAGTGTTAGACTATTACTTTGTAACAGAGTTCCGAAATAGGGGAAGTGAACATGAACATGGATTGTTATGGATAGAAGATGCTTCAATATATGGAACGAATAGCAACATAGAAATTGAAAATTTCCTGGACAAATACATAACTTGTAACACAGATCATTTAGATCTAGATATTGCCAAAATTCATAGGCATTGCCATACAAGAAGTTGTAGGAAGTGGAAGAATTCACATTGTAGATATAATTTCCCTATGTTTCCAATGAAAAGGACAACAATCCTTGAACCAATTAATTTAGATGACAAAGCACTCAATCAGAAGTCGAAGTCTTTATTAACAATTCTGGAAGGAAAAAATTATGATTGATTAACAAGCTTTGAAGACTTCTTGATGGAAATTGAACTGACAGAAGATGAATACATACAATTAATACAATGTACAATAAAGCAACCAACAATTTTCCTAGAATGAAAACCTTCACATATTTGGAACAATAGTTTTGCAAAGGAAATGCCAAATTTATGGGATGTAAATACAGATGCACAATATGTGCTTAATGCTTATGTTGCAACATCATATTGCACTTCATACATGACCAAACTTGACAAAACTATGACAAATTCATTTCGAATAATACACAAAGAACATGAAATAAGTAACATTGATGCTATGCAAATGATACGTACACTTGGAAATACATTGCTTAATCTTCAACAAATGTCAGCTCAACAAGCAGTTCATATTGCACTCTCTCTGCCACTTCATTGTAGTTCAAGAGAGTGTATATTTATAAACACATCGCCAGTTGATGAATGAACATTTATGCTTAAGCCACCATCGTTGTTAAAACAAGAACCTGACAATTCAGAAGATGTCATGTGCCATTCTTTTATTGATTACTACATTGAACATCCACATGATATTAAGCATATTTGTCTTGCGGAATTTGTATCTGAGTACAAGAAAAATGGCAGACACATATCAAAAAGGAAAAACCAAATGTAATACGATTTGTTAAATACAATAGACACATTGACTATGAAATTTTTTGTAGAAAGAAACTGCTATTATACGTTCCATTTGAAGAAAGTGAAGATACATTGAAACATAACTTAACAACATGGAAATCTGCATATAGCTTCTATGAAAGTATAATACAAATCAATGAAACTAAATTTACATACAATATCAATCTAACATGGGGTGACCTCGAAAATGCAATTGAACAACTAGATACTAACCCTATGGATATTGATGGTACAATGAAAAAAGAAGAGACCACTACAATCCATTCTGAATAATATGATTTAGCAACAGACTTGCAATGTCCTCAAGAATCCAATATGAAGAGATCCATTAACCTTGGATTTCAAGTAAAAAACCACCCATTTTTCATAGGGAATGAAGAGTATTACAAAATTAGAAGAATGTTGAATAGAGAACAACAAACAATT
The DNA here is from genome assembly GCA_000966675.3 of Picea glauca. Lineage (NCBI taxonomy): Eukaryota > Viridiplantae > Streptophyta > Pinopsida > Pinales > Pinaceae > Picea > Picea glauca. The sequence continues at coordinate 1,395,796 of JZKD02S1692986.1, read as the reverse complement.
GTGAAAGACATTGCATACAAAAAACGTAGTGACATGCACACACCATTGTACTTATTCTTTACAGGTGGAGCAGGAACAGGCAAAACATTTACAACAAAGGTGATATTCCAAAACCTTATCCGAATCTATGATGCATATAATACAAATGATCCTTTGAAACCTAATGACTTGATATTGGCATATACAGGTAAGGCAGCATATAATGCAGGTGGAACAACAATCCACTCTGCATTACTAATTCCCTTCAACAAGTCACATTTTCTTCCACTTAGCAAAGAAACATTAGACACCTTATCAAAAC
>JZKD02S1692986.1:1376728-1393070 GCA_000966675.3 Picea glauca | reverse complement strand
GTTATATCAATTAGATAACCAAGGAATATTGAAAATTGAAATTGCTACAATTGTTTGTATCTTGCTACCAATTCAATTATTATTGCCTTAATTTATTATAAGGAATGTTGTCACAGCCATTCTACAAATAAGTAGTGAAAAAGGGAAAAAATAAATGATGGCATTGATTGTGAATCAACAATGTCTTCGCAATGCAAACAATATTTGCATGTTTGAAACTGAGCCTCCAATGACAACGATTCCATGGATACATAACATTGATAATTCTTTTCTTATGACTAAGAGAATTCAACAACTAATATATACACTAGTTTTAGCATGTTTTCATGTTCATAACTTTTCCAATTGTATTGTTCTTTTGAGCCACTTAAACATATTTTGAAAAAGGGAACTAGGAATTTATAGCTTCTTAGATCAAAATCACTCTACACAACATTGACAATAACTGCATATTTGGATCAAGTGCAAATGCAACAACTTTTAGATTTGACAATTTGGAAGTTTGTTGAAGTCCTTATTGGGTCATTCCTTGCTATCGATCTTGAATAGCATTTATATTAGTCACTTTATGCTAGTACATATATATTTAAAATACTAATTTAAAATTTATCTCGATAGGCATTGAAAACAGATCCGAGGCTAAATCTTTCCATAAATAGAAAATAATTATCAAACATTTTTGACATTTAGAAAATATGAATATAGACAATATTTAGCCACACTTATCGCGTAATAAGTATCATTGTCCCAAACATATGATCATGTTCTTGTATTATGTTTTCTATGGTATATGTCTATTATACTATGTTTATTGATGTTTTCTATTATTCTCTATTCATCAATGCTTCTACGTACAATGTCAACTTGCCCACTATAACTTATATTATATGTATATTATACTATGTTCATTGATGTTTGCTATTATACTCTATTCATCAATGCTTCTATGTACTATGTCAACTTGACCACTATAACTTTCCTGATGCAAAGAAGAAAAAATGCAAAGAAATTTGTGTTGGTCGTGCTCTTCTATTGAATTCCCTTCAAAAGCATCAATCAGTCAACTCAGTTCTTCCTTGCTTGTTCATGCTCTTTATGTGACAAGAATTTGAAGATAACTTAAAAATCCTCTTTTCTTCCATCTTATTTATCTTGTGCTATCTAGTAATAACCACCATCATAATGAGGGGGGGCAACACTAGCTTAAAGTATCAAAAGCATAATCATTTGATCAATTTTCCCTTAATAAAATTTAGTTTAATGATTAAATAACTTTTATATTAAAAAATTATCCTCTAATCTTCCTTTGCTTTCATATTTTTACAATAACAACTTATTATTAAATTCCATTATTCTCATTTTGATGTAACATATCCCTTCCCGTTGTAAAAACAATATTTTTAATCTTGCAAAATACTATTCATTTTCTTGTCTTAAAAAGTTGATTAGCCTTGCCTTAACAATTACAATTAACAACCACAACCTACATTAGATATAATGATATTGGACACAAGTATGTAAATGCGTGATCATTGATTTCTCTATATAATCACTTTGGTGAACATCTATACTATTCAATTGATAATATAAACTAGCTCCCTACAATAGTTTCAATATTTTATATTTTTCCACAATGAACTTGCATTATGTATATGCATCTATGTATATATCTAATATCATGTGTATTGTTCCTATGTATATATCTAATATCATTATGTGTATTATACCAAAGAATAATATCTACGCCCTTTTCCTATGAAAACTCCTTAGTTCCTTTTATATCCTTGGGAAATCTCGTATCCAATTCACCATAACTGTTTGTTTGATGTTATGAAAATATCAAATTTCACCATAATTGTTTGTTTGATTTATGAAAATATCAAATATAGAAATATTTTCAATAAACATTTCTTATTATCATAGTCTTTAGCAATGCATCATTACTTTTCATTTTCAAACTTGCCTAGCATATCTCTTTAACAATGCATCATTACTTTTCATTTTCAAACTTGCCTAGCATATCACAAAGCAATTTTATCATGCATCTGCAATCAACATTCCTGTACTGTATAATATACTATATTCTCATACATATTCCATAGTTTATCTACATATCTCCATACCAAAAAAATAATGTAAATGTGCAAGGTGTATAGTGATATGAAAAATAATAAAAAATATATATTATCTATACTTTCTTTTTACATGCTAAATGTTCAAATGTTTAAACAAGGAGAAGCTGGACAAGTGAAGGAAGTATTGGCACTCAAGCATCACAAACAACACAAGAACAACAAATTCATAGGTAAATACATATAGATTATTTGTCCATTATTTTAAGAAAATAAATGCATTTCCTGGTATTTCTATGATGCAGTTCTAATGTAAATGTCATATCCAATTATCATTTTCAGCTCACAAGAAACAACAGAAAGCACAACCAAAGAAACCAGCATAGCACAACAACAACTTAAAAAGTATGTATATAAAAAATGTAGCTAATACGATGCATTTAGATTGTGTAGTTTTGCAACAAAGGTATATATACTATAACTTGCATTGCTTATTTTATGCATTCCTTGTATGTAGGCCTAGATATACTGCTTCTACTATAGTATCCATTGAAGACTTGAACAGTCATAGAATTGGACAAATTTTTGTTGGAGACATAATGGCCGTATATAATACATATCTGGACAAAACAAATAAGTCACGTAGAATTTTGCGTGTTGACATGACAAATGAAAAAGGAATTATGACAATTACATTGATTGTTCCTACACATCTTATTCGAAAACATGAACAAAATATCTTACCTGGCAATGGACTATCCATTACACATTTTAAAATTTTGTCAAAAACTAATTATGATCGTGGTGACTGTGATCGTATTATATCACTAGATGAATTCGTTGTAGAAACAATTTATGTTGTTTGCAAAGAGTACAACTTCATACCAGACACAACAATTAAACAATTTACAGAAAGTACAACTCCTTACCCAATTGGTGCAATTGGAGCTGTTGTGATAGTTGCAAAAAAAGTGGGGATGCAATACATTTTACATATAAAAGATGGCAACTCAGAAAATGACAAAGCAACGGTACAACTTCCATATTTAGTTCTTTTACTTTTAAATTTATATATCCTCAATAAGATTACATAATTACAATGATGTTTCATGTTTCAACTGCAATTGTTTGAAACATATGCACATTTTTTTACATCAATGGAACAACAACTACAAAACAAAGAATTTCCTATGTTGTTGTTCAAGAACATTACAAAGAGAAAAGATGTAAAAGAAAAGATATTCCACACAACACAATCAACATTTATAACCGTGCTCAGAATAGATGCAGCACAATCTTTGAAGAAAATAACTAGCTCAACAAATGTTGTAAGTATATAGATGTATACCTACATTTAAAAACTTCATACATATCATTATTTAAAAAACATATGTATTTTGTTGTTCTATTGTTAACTGCAATATTGTATAAACAGGTTGAAGGTACACTGAAAATAGCAAATGCGTATTCAACTCCTTTTGAACCTGTATGTGCCATTTGCAATTTCCCAGCCAGTGCTTTTGCATCAGTAGAAGATACAACAATTGATTGCATGAAATGCAACCAAAAATGTCATTTTCTTTATAGACAATGCATAAACGGTATTATTAAAAGCATTACCAATAGTGTTGTGCAGTGCATCATTATGGAACCTATATTGCAAACACTGCTTCCTGATCTGATACAAATGCCATATGAAATATATCTTCAGGAAAAACTAGACACTCTTTATATGTTACGTGACCTCCAAGTCAAAACAAATTTACACTAAATGAAGACAATATAGTATTGCAAATAGGATGAATAAAGAGGTAAATAACAGAAATTTGCTTACACTAAAAAAACCTTAATTTATTGGTTTTATCTATTGATCAATAAGATGAAAAATTATTCCTATTTTGACTTATTTCTTTTTCTTTTTTTCAGGTTCTCTTATACTCCAGTATAAAGAAAAAATCAACAACTAACAAATCAACAACCTCAACCAAGTCCAGGGAATCGATGAAGTTTTATGTTTTTTTGTTCATTGCTTCTCATGATTTACAAACATCTTTGAAGACTAGCAATATAGTTCACAATATTCCTTTGCAACATTTTCAAATTTTGGGAAAAAATTTTTGTCACTTGAAAGTAATAGTGATGACAAATCTGTAAATCTCACTTTGTATATGCTAATAGGAAGACTGCACTTAAGATTTTAATCTTATTATGTTCTAATGTACTTTAAATGTGCCTGTTTCTTAGCACGAAACTAATCAATCGTGTTGTATTTTGGACATCTCAGATCTTAGTCTTATTTTGAACCATGTTATTTCTAATCGCATATGGTCTTAGTCTTATGATCCTGTTATTTTCCTCTTGATGATATTCATCAGTTTAGGTGCTTTACTTACTACCGTAAAATGATTATTAGTGAATTGAAATTGCAACTATGGAACTAATCAGTTCCAGATTTAATGTTTCATTTATTTTATTGCCAAATATGTCTTATTACTTTTACTGCAATTGATTTTAGCTAACATAGTTGTATGCACACTTATTCCTTATGTCATTTTGGTAAATTCTAACCATTTTCTGAATACAATAATATCTTAAACATCTTATTTTGACACGTATGTTTTTAAGGTTTTTTTTATACTTTTCCCTAATGTAATATTTATAACTAATATTGCATTGTCTTTCTGCTTCAACCTTTGTTTAAATCCACTTTTATACCTGTCATTGTTTTAGACTGTTCAGATATTAGAAATAACAAATTTTATATATCTATAATGCTATTGGATCATTTTTTTAAAGTTTTATTGTAGAAATGATGGCAGATGCTCATGTGATCATTTAATTAAATTGTATCGCTTAATTCCTAAGAATGTTTCATAGCTATTTAGCTCATTATTGGCAGGGACTACGCTGCCATGCAATGCTTGTTTATATATTATTTAGGAACACTTTCCACGTGTTCTTGTTCGTGCACACCAACAACAATAAGATGTCCTTATGCTCTTTTTCCTTTCAAATTCCATGACATTTCTTAGATATCTCTCATTTGATTGTAATTGTTTCTGAATTTTTATTGCATTGTAACTATAATCATCTCATAGCTATTATTATGTTTTAGAATTAATTTTTCTATGTCATATGTTTACAATATCTCGTGTGCTAATGTTTCTATGTCATATATTTATTGTATGTTGTCTATCAATGCTTATGTGTGCTATGTTCATTGTACTATGCGGGCCAATGATTTAGAATTATTCGGACTTTCTAGTGTTATGGGTCCCTCTAAAAGGAATTAACAACCATATCCTAGCTTACACAATTGAGAATCATTTTCCTTTAAATTGCCCATGCACCTTTATTTCTTGTTTATCAATAATATTGAACAACTCCTCATCCAGTCATTTGGGGTTGCATATACATAACACTTTTACCAATTTATCACTGAAAATAAGTGGTTGTGTGGATGTTTTGATAATGATGAGCCTTATGATATTTCCAATTAATTGATCTCAAGATACATATTACTTAACCACTTGTTTCTGATGCTTTGATAGTCATGAACTATATGATATATTTCAGTTGTTTGATGTCAATATACATATACTTAACCAATTGCTTCTAACAGTGTTGTTTTTTGTTGGAATAGATTATTAGTGATATTCTCAATACTCTATACCAAATGAACTAGTGTTTATGTATTTATATTATTGTATTCGAGATCTTATGTTTCTTTTGTTATCATATGTGTTTCCATATTTCAATTTCATGTCTTTATACTATTATATTTCAAGTCCAGTTTGCATCAACTTCTACAAGATTGTATCTTGTACTTATATGTTACATGACCATAAATAGTGCTTCCTAAGTCCAATTTGCATCAACTTCCACATGATTGTATCTTTTTCTTATATGTGACATGACCAAAAGTGGTGCTTACTATGTCCAGTTTGCATCAACTTCTACAAAATTGTATCTTTTGCTATCCATGACATGGCCATAAATGAAAATTTCAATTCGGCTAGAGCTCTGCTATAATGAATTAAATCATGGTGCACTACATTTTCATCCAGAACTTATCTTTTTTTATGCAATCTTTTGTAGATCAAAAAATTTTAGGCATCTTTGTTGTTTCTAAGTGAGCAGAAACATATGTAAGATTCAACTTTTTGTTAAGAATGGACCAGTTCTAGTATATCAAAAAATCCTAGTCATCTTCAACATCTGGAAAAGTTCTCATGTTTTACATTGTAAGATGTTGGTTTCAATTTTCCATGAAAAGTTCTCATATTTTTCTAGCTTCTCTCCAAATTAAAGGAATTGGAACTTTATATATGTTTTTCTCTAAACAAAGGAGGTTGAGGCTTTACAAACTTTGAAGATCAATTGGATTTTTCATTTTGTATTTTGTATTGTTTTGATACTACACAACTTTTACTTCTTTGATGTGCTAATAATTTTATGCAACTATAAAATACCATTGACATGGCACACATGCCATTTTTTTTTAGATTCTTATTTCTTTGTATTGGGACAACTATTTCGAAAAAAAATAAAATAAAATTAGCAGAAACTTATTGGACATGCTTCAAGATTAACTGTTCTAGTGATTGCATTTTTTTAGTTTGCATTTGCAAAATGGATTTTTTTAGTCAAGAGTACAAGAGCATGGCATGAAATGCATTTGAAGGCATCTAAGTGGTCATGTCCCCTTGTATTCTTTGATTTTTCTTAGCTCTGCAGGAAATCCCAAAGTAACTTATAGTTTGTGTTGCTTTGTACTTTGAAGATCAACTGCATTATTAACAATATTTTTTGTCCCCATGGTTAAACCATTTATTGAGATTAATTATCCTTATACTTTATGTTGATGTTTAAACCACATTTTCCAAATATAGCTAAAGTGAGTGAAATTGAAAGGATAATAACTCAATATAAATCATATTACCACAGTATAAATAAAAACTGAAAATAGTTGTTTTTGTAATAACTTTAGAAATAGACTCTTAGGTCATCTACATAAAAGGAGTTGTTATTTCATCATACACTACAAAATATTTAGTGTCGATTTTGTATTTTTCTGATGATGGAAAATTAAACCTCTTGTGTATTCTCATTATTAATGTGTCATTGTTGGTATTTACTAAATCGTTTATTGAGGGGAATCTAGCCAATTAATTCCAAAGATGTTTATTGAGGGGAATCTAGCCAATTAATTCCAAAAATGTTTATTGAGGGGAATCTAGCCAAGTAATTCCAAAGATAAAGGGGCTCAAAATGCCAATGTTGGTTGGATCTCAAAGGGGAAAATAATACTAGATTTTTCACCATGTGGAGAATAAGGAGACTATAGTGTTTGGCATGAGTTTCATTTATGTCTACATAGAAGTAATGAAAATTAGTTTAAATTGTATTGTAACAATATTTAGGCTTTGTAAAGTTGAGAATGATCAGAGTTCACCTTTAGTTTTTGAATTGTTGAGCAACAACGTAGTTGCTTTTATTTTTATTTTTGTAAACAAAACTATATCCCCATGTAAAATAGATATTTTATCTCAGCACTCGCAATGGAAATGTGAATGTTGTAAAATAACCTAACTGTGTATGATTAAAGGACCATATTTTCTGCTAAATTTTTTATATTCATATTTAAAGTTATGTTCCTTGTCACTTTCTTGCATATAAGGTTATCCAAATGATAGGCATTTACCCTTGTTTTCCTAATAAACAATGCATAAAAAACACCGCAAGAATTTTTATTGAAATAAAATAGCCTATGTGAAGACATTTGCATACACCTTTAAACTTTGGTAGCAAAGAAAACATAGTTGTTCTATGATGCAATATGCATATGTAAACTTTCTAATGAACATCCTACAATCTACTTTGAAGAAGAGTTTTTAAAAAGGCACAACATTTGAAGCTACCATGTCAATAACACCTTAAAAATTTAGAACATGTTGAAGACATCCACTATGAAATGTCATTTTCCTTCGGGATTGTATTTCGTTCTTATCAAACTCATTGGTTAGCAATGAACTATTTTATAGTGTTTAATATTGCAAATTTTTAGGCTTTTTATCGTCGAGTCAAACTAGTAATTTATTTGAGAAAATGCCCTCACCTTAGCCTAAATAGTAATATGTTTATGTGGGCTTAACGCTTTGCAAAATAAATTGAATAAATTGGTCTAAAAACTAATTGAGCTCTCATTTAATATCTTAAAGAGATTAAAAAATGTATTTTTCTACTTTTGCAAGCCTTTTAGCAATGTACTAATCTGCAAGTACAGAGAGATGTGAAATTGACATTACTAAGAAGTGAGGTCTTATTTCAATACAAACATTCTTCCCTATTTATTAATATACGATGAGGAACTTTTACACGAAATCACTTATAAATTTTTCCTCATTTATTGTTTCATATCAGTGACTCTAGATTTTTAAACGAGACAAGTTCAATGTGAAAATTTAAGAAACATTTATCAATGGATGCTCGTTACCAATTATACAAATGCTTTGTATTGGGCTCTTTATATGGCCTTGTAAGTTGCTTTAGTAGTGGTACTCTCTATGGTTAGGTCAAATGTTCCAGTGTTTATAGACAAGAATCAAATACCATTGAGTTATGTTAAGATGCATTTCCATGGTTGGCACTCCAAGTATATCATTTTGTCATCAAAACTATTTTTCACACACAAACCTCTCTCTCTGTCTCTCTCTATATAGGTTGATCCGTAGTTCAAGGAATGTGAGAGCCCACAAAATTCAACTACGAGGATCTTCTACATGAATAAACAAATGCTTCTCTGTAAACTATGTTTATGAGATGGGGTTTGAGCTTTGTTTACCAAGATTCATAACACCTAGTTGCATCTCTCCATCAAACTTTGTTTATGAGATGGGGTTTGAGCTTTGTTTACCAAGATTCATAACACCTAGTTGCATCTCTCCATCAAACTTTGTTTATGAGATGAGATTTGAGCTTTGTTTACCAAGATTCATAACACCTAGTTGCATCTCTCCATCAAGAAATTAGCGTGGTGATGTATCAAATGTAAGGAGTCGAGTTCCTTAGTGCAATTCAATGATTCCATGCATGTGTAGTTCCTAGCGCTTAGTAAAAATGTACATATGTTGTGGTGTCTTACCTGCAACGTCTCTCATTCATGGATATAGATTTGTATACACAAGACTATAAAACCATTTGGCTTCCTTAGGACTCTAAGTATGGAGAGGACCGGCAAGAAAAGGTTGGTATATTCAGTGGAAAGCATATGCTGTAATACTCGACGCTTGGACACAGTCACATGGATTCCCAAAATGCTATCAAGTTGCCTCTTGGTCGAACTCAATTGCTTAAAAGAGGTAGGTAGAGATGGCTCCTAAATTCCCATTCCCATTCTTTTTTTTTTTTTTAGATTATGGAAAAGCGGATGGAACCTGCGGTTGATCATTAGGAGCCTGCCTCAACTATTGAAGTCTCTTCCTTAGGGTCCTAAAGACAAATCCTGGGTGAGAAAAGATTAAAAAAGAAGTGTTTTGTTGACAAGGATTGTGCAAAAAATGAGTTCAATGCATCCAAAGGTTTTGCTTCTCTGTACCACAATTTCCAGGATGTGGGTCATTGATTCGAAGCAAGGGAATTGACATTATAATTATCAATACCAATCAATATTGAGACAACCAGTTAACAGAGCAAGATGTCTATGTTATGTTATCAGATGGGGATTGTTGTAGCTCTCATACAACAGTTTAGTAATTCATGAATATAACCAAAACATTCATAGCACATATTGTTTGAGCACATAAGAAATCCATGAACCCACAAAATTGAAACAACTACAAAAATATTTCAATAGTAATGGGAATTTTATTTAACTAAGGAGATAAATACAAATAGGTGAACCATACACAGATGTATTGTTACTCACTAACAAAACAAAATTGTAGATGGCCATGGCTCAGAGGCATCTTAGCTCATTGTGGATAGGCTCCTTGACTCCTTCGTCCACCAATATTCATGTAGGTTCCTCTTGGAGCTTCCATTTTTGCTACTATCCTCCCAAATTCTCCTTGCATCTCCCTTTTTCTCTTCACTATAGCCTTCATTTCTTTGATGGTTTGTTTCCCCTTGCAATTTTTTTGCCAAAAAAAAAAAAAAAAAAAAATTTAAAAATGAACATGTTTATAAAATTTACAAAAGGAAAGCAACTAAGTGTTTATTACAAAATTTGGAGAGGATTCAATTTGGATCATAGGTTCACATACACATATAACATTTTGTTTATACATCTGGAATCAGATAATTACACTTTTCTGCTTGTGGAATTTTGTTCTGAAAGTGATATGGATATGTGCAAAGTATTGAAATTTTGTTATATTTTTCGTACACAACTTAGATGAATATATTTTTGATTAAAATAGTTTATTAAAATAAAAATATAATAGATATTGCAACTTTGAATCCCTAAAAAAAAAAATTGTCATATTTTATGGATATAGTGCAGGCTCTATGCATCTGAAATAGTTATGGTGTTGAAGTATTTGCATGGCTAGGGAATCCTGTACAAAGATTTGAAGCCTGAAAATGTACTTGTGCGAGATAATGGACATATTATTTCTCTGATTTTGATCTCATTCTCACCCACCTTTAAAGTGGACAGATCCCAATCGCCGATGCTAGTTGCCTAAACAATTGACAAATTTCGGTTGCCATACATTGTCGTATGCGAAAATAAATGTTCATACAATATAGTATCACATAAAAAAAAACATGCGATACATCTCAAAGAGATAAGTTAGACAACCACCTCTCTGTAACCAAAAAAGACACGTCTTAATTAATCATTCAGTGACTTTAATAATTTACTTTATGAAATACTCCGAACTTTTTATTTTCGATAAAAAGATAATTTATTAGTCCATGCAGAGCAGGGATTATGGTTTGGCCTCCCATTCAACTTTTGTTGACTTGATTTTTTGTGAATTTTTTTTTCGCTAAGATTTACTAAAGTTTGTAAAAGAAATTGGTATTAAACCCAAATTTTGTATAAATTAAAAATATTTTTATAATTTTGCAAATTTTGAAATAGTGTTTTACAATTGGTTTAGAGAATTGATATGACAATTTTCCCTTGTTATATAATATAAGGAATTATATAAATTTTAAAAAAAGATTGGAATATATATATTTTTTTAAATTGCATCTGCCCGGTGTGTACGGAGACACTGACTACTTTAAGTTTTTTTTCCAAGAAAAAATTACTCGATATTATAAAAGATTTATAATGTCATTTACATATCTAGCTCAGCCGAGCTTGTTACCCGAGATTCCTGTTCGAGAAAATTCGCCAGTCAATTCCAACATGGCCGAATGAGGGGAATACAAATGACAGTCAAAAGTCACACTTACAGTTAATAAATTGGAATATCAAAAAAAAACTGACTACTTTAAGTTGCTCATTCTCTATCTGCACATATAAATCATGTCTAATTAATTTTTTCATCCATATTAATGTCCATTTCCGTAGAAAATCTATTGCCTTGAACGATCTTGAGTTCACTCTCTCCAGACGTTCCTGCTGCAACAGGTTGTCACATGAATAATACCAATAATTCGGTTTGGTATTAGGTGAAGAAAATATTTTCGCGAGAAAAAAGATTTAAAAATGGGGTTCGTTAGTTGTTCTATGAAATGATTTTTTTCATCTGAATTTGACCATATAAATTTACACTAATCACTATTTTTTGTTATTCAAAATCCATTTCTAAATGCAGAAATAGATTCAGCATGTTGAAAAACTCCCACCACATTTAGATTCTACAAAAATAATCATTTAAATCTAAAAACCCAACAATTTCTCACCGACCAAATATCCTCCCAAAAAAAAAACCATCATCATTTAGTAGAATCTTTAACCTACAGCTTAAAAAACGCCTTTGGTTTCATTAGTTTTCTTGGAAAGAAAAAACTCCATCTACACAGCACTTACCGCAAAGATTGAAAGACCCCACATGCACATGCACACGCACACGCTGTACTGTCTCCAATGACAGAAATTGGAAACTCACAACACGGCAGAAATGCAATAAATAGCACGGACACTCATTTTAAAACAATTAGAGAAATAAACACCACATGCCAAATACACAATGTAATTAAATAAGAATTTGTTTTTAAATGTAAATGCATTACTATTTGTAAGTATGATTCAGACGGAGCTGCTCTTGCCAATGGGACCGGGAGCCAAGCTGGCCGACTAATTAAAAATTTTCATAATATTTTTCACAAGTGGACTTTCAACTGTGGTTTAAGTACCAACATTAGGGAAGAACTTTTAGGTGTTTGGTCACACTCTTCTTAACTATTAGATTTTGCATTCAAAATCATCAAGGTACACGGAGTATTGTCATGGAGTGGCTAAGTGGCAGGGGCAAACTACAAGCTATTGCCCTTATGACTTGGAAAAAAGAATCAGACTCCTACAAACACACTTTAAAAAAATCAACTACAGCCACATCTTTCAAGAGCTCAATAAATCTGCTGACCTTCTCTCAAAGTCAGCTCTACAGAGTAAAATGGGGATCATCAAATACCATCTTTGCATAGATGGCCATGAGGGACCACATCATTTTTGTTAAGGAAAATACCTAATTACATCCTTAACTAGTTATTTAGATAGTTTACCGTTACAGGAGTTGGTAGCGTCTTGTAACCATATTGTAACCATATTGTGTAACAGTACATGTTCATATTAATAGACTACACATCAATAGTGTAGTGTGTTGCATCAAATCGATCTCTGCTTAATCTTTTCAATTTTCTCACTCTATCATAAGATCAGTTTTTTTTATTCAAAAAAAAAAAAAACAGAAAAAATATAAATCCTTTCTCTTCTGTGAGCCTATCAGATATCTCTTTTCAGACCACAGGACTCTTTTTCTCCAGTTTTTTCTTCCGGGCAGACCACTTCTACTTATCTTTCAGCCTTTTCAAGAGCAAAATTCTCTCTTTGATTTCCAGATTTCATAATCTTCTCGTTTTTGTTGGTTGCTTTCCACAAAGGGGGAAATTATCAGCAAACATATTGTAGCAGGGTATGTAACCATTTGTTTTCAGATCACAAATTATATAAAATATAAAGAGAAATTTGGAAAAAAAAAGTATGATTTAGATGGTCTCACTCATATATCAATTTGTAAGTATGATTCTGACAATTTCACTTATATACCAGTCTCACTTATATACCAATTTGGTGTCTGACTTGATTGTGATCTTATTATTATTATTATTAAACACAACAAGATCTTTTTCTCTCACAAATTTAACCACTTTCTAAAACTAACAAATTTAACTACTTTTTAAAACCAAGTATTATTTATATTTCTAGGTGCTGAGTTGGCACATACTTAAACTAATTCAAGTAACTTGCTTATTGATTTCAAGTTGTCACAGGTCTATATGCACACATAAATCGATATTTCTAATTAATACAGTTGGGACTGTATTAATGTTGCACACATAAATTGATATACATGATTAATTTTTGCAGCTTTATTAATTCATTGCATAGCCTTAATGGGTATTATGGAGAATCGAGTTGATGATGGTATCTACAGTGGGGATTGGATTTCATAAGAAAATCTCTTGCTATTTTGGTCTGCCATTTCAATTGTGTTAATGAACAGGTCCTTTTAGCTTCCCATTTTTTAGTGGTTACAGTGTTTGTTGTTGCAATGTTATCTTTATACAATTTGGAAAGAGTCTTGAGCTACATCTTTCAATAAGTTTCAGTTATTTGAACTTTGAATAAGTTTTAGTTATTTGAACTTGTTTGTATTATTTGAACTTGTTTGTATTATTTGAACTTTGAATAAGTGTTAGTGAACAGGTCCTTTTAACTTCCCATTTTTTTAGTATTTACAGTGTTTATTGTTGCAATGTTATCTTTACACAATTTGGAAAGAGTCTTGAGCTACATCTTTGAATAAGTTTTAGTTATTTGAATTTTGAATAAGTTTCAGTTATTTGAACTTGTTTGTATTATTTGAACTTTGAATAAGTGTTAATGAACAGGTTCTTTTAGCTTCCCATTTTTTAGTGGTTACAATGTTTGTTGTTGCAATGTTATCTTTACACAATTTGGAAAGAGGCCTGAGCTACATCTTTGAATAAGTTTTAGTTATTTGAACTTTGAATAAGTTTCAGTGATTTGAACTTGTTTGTATTATTTGAACTTTGAATAAGTTTCAGTTATTTGAACTTGTTTGTAGTTGAATTGTAAAATCATCTCAAAACTTGGGTGTATAAACATTAAAACTCGGATATATGAACACTAGATTTCAAATTATCTTTGGAATTTTTGTTGAAAATTGGTGTTCTCTATTATACATTAGGTTTTCAGAATTATGTTTGATTTCAGTTTGGATTTTTTTGTTGAAAATTGGTGTTCTCTATTATACATTAGGTTTTCAGAATTATGTTTGATTTCAGTTTGGATTTTTTTGTTGAAAATTGGTGTTCTCTATTGTACATTAGGTTTTCCTAATTATGTTTGATTTCAGTTTGGATGTATAAGCTTTTTGGAGCTTTATCTGAGTTGGGTTTAGATATTTCAGCTTTTTGGAACTTCATCTGAGTTGGGTTTGGATTATTTGGTGAAATGTAAGTTTATTTGAGGTGGGTTTGGATTATTTATCGTCTTTCCTTACACAGTTTGGTTGAGTTTAGATATTTCATCTTTTTGGAACTTCATCTGAATGGGGTTTGGATTATTTGGTGAAATGTAAGTTTATTTGAGGTGGGTTTGGATTATTTATCATCTTTCCTTACACAGTTTGGTAAGAACACCAAGTTACCTATTTGAATAATTTCCTAACCTTTTCCTTACACAATTTGGTAAGAACCCCAAGTTACCTATTTGAATAATTTCCTAACCTTTGAACTTGTTTGTGGCCTCCTTACACAGTTTGGTAAGAAAATAATTTCCTAACCTTTGAACTTGTTTGTGGCCTCCTTACACAGTTTGGTAAGAACCCCAAGTTACCTATTTGAATAATTTCCTCACCTTTGAACTTGTTTGTGGCCTTTGAACTTGTTTGTAACTGAATTGTAAAATCATTTCAAAACTGGGGTGCATGAACACTATATTTCAAATTATCTGTCAGATTTTTGTTGAAAATTGGTGTTATCTTCTCATACAAAACCTCACTCTTTACGGCAATACAGCTTGTGAGATTTTTGTTGAAAATTGGTGTTATCTTCTCATACAAAATCTCACTCTTTACGACAATACAGCTTCTGCATCAAATTCATTATCAGATTAACACTCATACATGCGTCCTAGTTCCAAAGGCTTCAAAATTCTTGTTGAAAAAACAAAATCTGGAAGTGTTTAGGACCGCACTCGGACCAAATTATTATAAAGAAATCTACAAGTTTCTCTAGTTCAGCAAAATAAATTATGTGCCCTTCTTTGTTATATAATATACAACTTCCTAGCTTTCCAATATCTTCAAGGCATAGTGGACTTATATGCTATCTCGGCAGAAATGTGCTCATCTCGTATGGACATATAGAAGCTCCTCTTTATGTCCCCTTCGTGCTTGGAAAGAAATGCAGCCGAGAATCAAGCAAAGATAGACAACTCTTGTGAAAGCTATCTGCCTTTGCATACCAAAGTTTAAATTGACTGTTTCTTAGTGGATTTTAAGAGTGTGTTTCAGTCCTAGAATTAAAGACATTTGCTCACCTTGATTGACAACTGTGAGAAGTGTCCCAAATTAGCAAACATAGCCTCGACACATGTCAATCATGACTGATATTCTTCGATATGATTACAAGCAATAAAGTTTCTTATGTAATTAAGAACTAAAGAGTTCTTGGTTTCAGCTATAGTCCCATCCATTTGTTCAGGCTCTTTTATTAGCGCATATCAGCGGATCAATTCAGTTATATTAGCATCCTTTACCTTAAAATTATTTTTTTTGCAGAGTATGGAAGATTTTACAGAAGCAATAATATCCATTTGAAAAGAATCCTATATGTAGTTGGTTTACACAGAAATTTTTTGTAAACTCTAGCAACCATTTGCTGAAAACATTTTTTTTACCTTTTAAGGATTTTCTAAGACATACTAAGTTAGACTTGATATGATGTCAAAAAAAAAGACAAACCTGTAATGCAAAGGACTATGCCCAGCCATCTACTCTAGTCTTCTGATGGAAATTAAACATGTAGTAGGATGAGATGGCTCTGAAAACCTTGGGGTTCCA
>JZKD02S1692986.1:1340692-1359053 GCA_000966675.3 Picea glauca | reverse complement strand
TCGATGAGAAGATGCCAAAAATATGATAAAGATAGGAATTACAAAAGGGACTACAATTCAAAGGCAATGGAAGCTAGTACAGGATCTGATGAGAAGCGGTCAACTGAGAGAAATACTACTCTAGATAAAGGAGGAGATGTGTATCTAGCATCAACCAATATGCATTTAGATCAAAATGTTTGGTTGATCGACTCAAGAGTGTCCTTTCATATGAAACCACACAGAGAATGGTTATGTGAATATGAACTATATGAAGGGGGATATGTGTTCTTGGGGGACAACTCGATAGACAAAATTGTTGGACAGGGAAGAGTCTGACTGATACTACAGGATGGGAGGAGTATAACCCTTCCAAGTGTGCTACATATTCCAAGTTTGGAAATAAACTTGATATTTGTCAGCAAGATGAGTGATGCAGGAGTGCATACTCTATTTCAGAAGGATACATGAAAAATGGTTAGAGGTGCTATGGTCTTAATGAAAGGAGTTCGAATTGGAACCCTATAAAAGTTGTTAGGAATTTCAAATTGTCTGGATGTAATAGCGTTGTTGTTCCTAAAGTTGACTCAAATTTGACTTGACTTGATTCATCTAAAGCTGAGTCAATTCAATCCGACTAAAAAAGTCTTCATCAAGTTGACCCGACCATGATATGGCATGAGAGGATGGGACACATTGGAGAAAAAGGACTTTGATCTGTGCATAACAAAGGTATGGTCAAAGATTTTCCTGAATGTAATTTGGAATTCAATTTTTGTGAACATTGCATATATGGAAAACAAAATTGGGTTAGGTTCCCATCTGGAGCAACAAGGAAAAAGGGGATTCTAGAATTGGTTCATAGTGATGTGTTTGGCCTTGTAACAATGCCTTCACTTGATGGATCACTATATTATGTCTCCTTCATAGTTGATTTTTGTAGGAAGACATGGATATATTTTCTAAGGAAGAAATTAGAGGTTTTTGATAAATTCAAAGAGTTTAAATCTCTTGTAGAAAACCAGAAAGATAAGAAGATTAAAGTGTTGAGAACTGGCAATGGTGGTGAATATTTTGGAAAGGATTTTTAGTAGTTCTGTACGTAGTGTGGCATAGCACACCAAAATACCATACCATATACCCCACAAAAAAATGGAGTTTCCAAAAGAATGAACAAAACATTGATGGACAAGGTAAGGAGAATGCTAAATGGTGTTGGGTTCACAAAATAATTTTGGGAAGAGGCAGTCAACACTGCAAAATATTTGGTGAATATGTATCCTTCATAGACACTAGTCAACATGACTTCACATGAGGTATGGTTTGGTAAGAATCCTTCACTTTCACATCTCAAAGTATTTGGTTGTGATGCATTTGTGCATATTCCCAAGGAAAAGAGGAGCAAGCTGGACACGAAGAAAATGAAGTGTATTTTCATTGGATACAAAGAAGGAATGAAAGGATATAAGCTCTAGGATACTATATCAAGGAGAACAATGTACAATTGAGATGTGGTCTTTAGAGAATTCAGAAGGAAATCTGAGTCTGAAGTGAATCAAACAGAGGAAAATCTAGAGAAGGTGAAGTTTAAACTTAGGAACGAATAAGAAGATGATTCAAATGAGTTGACTGAATCAGATGAAGCGGTGGAACAACTTAACCCAGTTGTAAGGAGGTCTAAGCGAGTAAGAAAACTAGTTGAGAGGTATAGTTCACCTGACTTCCATTTCGAATTTGTGTTAATTTCCACTAACGAGGAGCCCAAGTTGACCAGGAAGGAAATTGAATTAGAAAAGGGTAGACTTTGGAAGGACACCATCATCGAAGAAATGGAATCCTTGCACAAGAATGAGATGTGGGATTTAGTCAAATCACCTAGTGGAAGAAATCCCATAATTAGCAAGTGGGTATTTAATAAGAAGATAAATGCAACAAGTGAAGTCAAGAAATTCAAAGATCGAATGGTAGAAAAAGGATATTCACAATTCGAAGGAGTTGACTTCATTTAGATCTTTTCCCCTATTGAAAAATTAACTTATATTATAGTACTAATATTTCTGGCTGCAATATTTGATCTTGAAATAGAGAAAATGGATGTGAAGACAACGTTCCTACATGGGGACTTGGAAGAAGAAATATACTTGAAACAACCTGAAGGATTTATAGTAAAGGGAAAGAAAGAGCTAGTGTGAAAATTGAAAATATCCCTTTATGGTCTAAAGAAATCACCAAGGATGTGGTACCAAAAGTTTGACACATACATGCTTAGTTTGGGATTTGTTAGAAGCAAATTTGACCACTGCATATATTCTAAGGAAGAAGGTGGGTGTTTCATATATGCAACATTGTATATCGACGACATGTTGTTAATAAGAAACAACATGGACATAATAAAGAAGGTGAAGAAGCAACTATCATCCAAATTTGACATGAAGGATCTTGGTACATCAAACTTCATTCTAGGAATGTGGATCAAGAGAGATAGAGCAGCTAGAAATATTTGGTTGAATTAGATGAAGTATATTGAAATGGTTTTGAAATGTTTCGACATGCAAGATTGCAAACCTGTTAGGGTGCCAACTCCCGTGGGAATAAGGCTAACTGCTGACCATTGTCCAAAGACAAGAATAAATATAGGACATGACATGTGTTCTCTATGCAAGTGTTGTTGGTAGTGTAATGTATGCTATGGTCTTCACTCGACCAGACATTTCCCATACAGTGATATTGTTGAGAAGACAAACATCAACACCTGGAAAATATCACTAGACAACTTTCAAGAGGGTATTCGGGTATTTGTGTGGCACAAAATATTATGCTATATGCTACTGAGGGAAAATTGGAGTTGACATTAAAATAGATGTACACGGATTTGTCGACGTCGACTGGGTTGGAGATCTAGATCAACAAAGGTCAACCAATGGATATGTGTTCAATATGTTCGATGGAGCAATCAACTGGATGAGTAAGTGAAAAGCAGTTGTAGCCTTGTCAACAACAGAAGTTGAATATATGGAAACCACCCATGGAATCAAAGAATCAATATGGTTGCAACAACTATGTTTAGGTACCGAGTTTGAGTAGAAATATATGAAGATAAATTGCGACAGTCAAAGCACAATATTTTTGGCAAAGAACCCAACTTATTATTCCAAGACTAAGAATATTGATGTACAATACCATTTCGTAAGAGACATGGTGGAAAGCAACAAGGTACTGTTGGATAAATTAGACATGTTGGAAAACATAGAAAACTCCTTAACCAAGTCTATGAGTGTTGTGAATTTCTCTTGGTGCAGAGAGGAAATGGGCATTGCAACCCTAAGTCTATGAACAAAAGTTTAGGTTCTCCTATTTTAGCAAAGAAGACAACAAGTGGGAGAATTTTGGGTTGTTATATTCTTTGCAGTGAAATTCAATTCGAAGTGGATTGATTGGAAGACAAGCCAACCAGGAAAGTCGAAGTCGAAAGTGATCGGTAATAAGTCGAGAGGTCACTCGACAATAGGTCGATAGGATTTTGGGTGGCAACCAACTGAAGACTCACTGTAGGTCGACTAGTAGCCTACTTGTTGGGTTGTTATATTCTTTGCAGTGAAAGTCTAGTAGAGGTGGATTGACAACAAATTGAGGGTTGAGGTAGATCGATAACAAGTCGAAGGTCGAGGTTAGTCTACCGAGTAAAGTCAAAGTCAAAGGTCAAGGCGCTTCAACATTGTAAAGGCATCGACACCAAGTAGAAGAGGTCAACTGAAAAGAGGTTGATAGGAAAGTGTGTGGCGACCTACTGAAGACCAAATGAAGGTTGATTGGTAGTCGAATGGTAATCCAACTTGGATTTGACTGTAACAAAATCTCGATATTCGTGGGATTTTTCGCCAATGATCTGCATGGATCTGTAACCGTTTTTGGGAACCATGTATTTAGGGTTTTTCTTGTTGTAAATCCTATAAAGAGGCAGGTTGTAAGGTGGTAAAGGATAATCTTGAATATTTATATGATGAATGGATAATCGCTAAGAGTATGTAATTTAGAGATTGTTGGTCATGCAGATGTAAGCCAGATTGGGTACAGGGTTGTTCTTGCACATGAAAGAGGGTATGATGTTGTTTGTGTCTTAGGTGTGGACCAAGGTTAGACATGTAACCTTTTATTCATATTGAATAAGAAAAGAAGAGAGAAGAACGCTCAAGGAATGTTGGTTTTCCCAGTTTGGGTTTCCAGGGTAAAATCTCTATGTACTGTGTGATTGCTTTGTCATTTACGTTCTTGATTAAATTATTCTTCTCTTCTGCTAGGTTTAGTGGGGAAGTGTATCTCATTTATTGAAAAGTGGTATCAGAGAAAAGTTAAGCTCTGACAAGTGGTATCAGAGCTGTCTTAAGCTATGACAGTTGTATCAAATATTGATTTACCAATCTTTAATCTGAGAGCTAAACCCTAGGTACAATAAGAGTTGTAAGTCATAAATTTTGTTAAAGATCATGGTAAAGAATGGTGAGCAGTTCCAGAATAGAGATGGAAAAATTCAATGGCCAGAATTTTGATCTTTGGAAGCTTAAAATGTAAGATCTTCTTGTAGATTGAGAACAATGCACAATGTTCTATCCAGGTACCTAGTCAACAGGAATGTCAGCTGAAGAATGTGAGAAACTCGAAAGAAGAGAAAGAAGTGCAATTCAAATTTGTCTTTCATATCCGGTACTGCTGAATGTCTCAGGTGAAGATTCAACCAAGAAACTATTGGACAAGCTGGGAAGATTATATAGTTGAGATATTTGGTAAATAAGTTGTTTCTCAAAAAGAAATTGTATCTTCTGAGAAAAAGTGATGGCAGTTCAGTGACTGAGCATTTAAATGCGTTCAATACCATTTTAAGTCAGTCATCATCTATGGATATTAAAATCATTGAGGAGGAGAAGTGTATAAGACTATTATGTTTTTTTCCAGACTCTTGGGATATCTTAGTCATGGCTATAGGGAGTAATACAACTACACTAGCGCTAGAAGATGTGGTTTCTTCTCTACTATTAGAAGAAATGAGAAGAAATAACATGGAAGGATCGACCAAAGATGCTTTAGTGGTGAGAGGTTGACCAATTGAAAGAGATAAAGGAAAATTCTCTGGTAGAAATTCTAAGTCGAAGGGTAGATATAAATCCCTAGTTCAGTTGACACGAAGATGCTGGAAATGTGGTAAATCTAGGCATTAGAAAAAGGATTGTAATTCGAGGGCGATGGAAGTTAGTACGGGATTTGATGAGAAGTAGTCAAATGAGATAAATATGACCCTGGATAAGGGAGGTGATGTGTACCTAGCGTCGACCAGTACAAAGTCAGATCAAGGTGTTTGGTTGATCGACTCAAGAGAATCCTATCATATGACACCACATAGGGAATGGTTTTGCGAGTATGAAAAATATGATGGAGGTTATGTGCTCTTGGGGGACAACTCGACAACCAAAATTATCAAATGAGGGAGAGTTTGACTAATACTGCAAGATGGGAGGAAAAGAACCCTTCCAGATGTGCTATACATTCCAAGTTTGGAAAGAAACATGATATTTTTCAGTAAGTTGAGTGATGCTGGAGTACACACTCTGTTTCATAAGGATTTGTGCAATATGGTCAGAGGTACAATGGTCTTAATGAAAGGAGATCGGATTGGAACCATATACAAGATGTTAGGGAATATTGACTTGACTGGATGCAACAAAATCATTTCTCCTGAATTCGACTCGACTTCGACTCAACTTGGCCAAACCGACCCGATTCGGTGCAAACTGACTCGACAATACATGACAAAATCGACCTGACCATGATATGGCACGAAAGGATGGGACACATTGGAGAAAAAGGAATTCGAGCTATGCATAGTAAAGGTATGGTCGAAGGTTTTCCTAAATGTGGTTTAGAAGTTGACTTTTCTAATCATTGCATATATGGAAATCAAAATCGGGTGAGGTTCCCATATGGTGCGACAAGGAAAAATGGGATTCTAGAATAGGTGCATAGTGATGTGCTTTTCTCAGTTACAGTTCCTTCACTTGGTAGATCCCTGTATTATGTCTCCTTCATAGATGATTTTTCCAGGAAGACATGGATAAATTTCCTGAAGAAGAAATCACAGGTTTTCGATAAATTTAAAGATTTTAAAGCTCTTGTATAAAACCAGACAAATAAGAAGATTAAGGTGTTGAGAACTAACAACGGTGGCGAATTCTGTCGAAAAGAATTTGATCAGTTATGTAAGCAGTTTGGCATATCATGCCAAAATACCACACCATATATCCCATTGAAAAATGGAGTTTATGAGAGAATGAACATAATGTTGATGGACAAGGCAAGGAGAATGCTCAGTCGTGTTGTGCCCACACAAGAATTTTTGGGGGAGGCAGTCGACATTGCAAGATATCTGGTGAATATTTCTCCTTTGTCGGAGCTAGTTGACATGACTCCAAATGAGGTATGGTCAGGTAAGAAGTCTTCGGTTTCACATCTCAAAGTATTTGGATGTGATGCATTTGTGCATGTTCCCAAGGAAAATAGGAGCAAGCTGGACAAGAAGGAAGTCAAATGTATTTTTATTTTGTACAAAAAAGGAATGAAAGGAATAATCTTTGGGATTCTGCATCAAGGAGAAAAACGTACATTCGATATGTGGTCTTTAGAGAAGTCAGAGGTAAGTCGGAGCCTGAATAAATTGTTCATATAAAGAATAATCCTGAGACAGTGTAGTTTGAACTGAGGAACGAAGAAGATGATTCAGACGAGTCGACTGAATCAGAGGAAGAGGTGGAACAACATAATCTAGTAGTCAGGAGGTCAGAAAGAGTAAGAAAACCAGTCGAAAGGTATAGTCCACCTAACTTCCGTTCCATATTCGTGTTAACCTCCATCAATGATGAGCCTAAGTCAGTTGATGAGGCAGTCGACTTAGCAGAGGGTAAACTGTAGAAGGACTCCATGGTCGAAGAGATGGAATCCTTGCAAAAGATTGAGACATGGGATTTATTCAAGTTACCTAGTGGAAGAAATCTCGTTGGTAGAAAATGGGTATTCAAGAAGAATATGAATTCCGCAAGACAAGTTGATAAGTTCAAATCTCGACTGGTAGTGAAAGGATATTCCGAAGTCGAGGGAGTTGACTTCAGTGATATTTTTTCCCTTGTTGCAAAATTAACTTCCATTATAGTACTAAATTATCTGGATGAAACATTCGATCTAGAAATAGAATAGATGGATGTGAAGACAACATTCCTACATGGGGACCTAGAAGAGGAAATATACATGAAACAACTTGAAGGATTTGTAGTAAAGGGAAAAAAGGATTTGGTGTGCAAACTGAAAAGATCCCTTTATGGTCTAAAGCAATCGCAAGGATGTGGTACCAAAAATTCGAAACATACATCCTTAGTTTGTGATTTGTGAGAAGAAAATCTAATCACTGCATATATTCCAAGGAATAAGATTGGAAACAACATGGAAGAAATAAAGGAGGTGAAGAAGCATCTATCCTCCAAGTTCAACATGAAGGATCTCAATGCATCTAACTTTATTATGGGAATGGATATTAAGAGAGATCGAGCAACTAGAAATATCTAGTTGAATCAGACGAAGTATATTGAAATAGTTATAAAGCATTTCAACATGTAAGATTGCAAATCGGTGAAGGTGCCAATTCGTATGGGAGCAAGGCTAACTACTGAACAGTGTCCAAAGACATGAGAATAAATACAGGACATGGCATGTGTTCCCTATGCAAGTTATATTGGTAGTCTAATGTATGCAATGGTATGCACTCGGCCATACATTGCCCATGCAGTGGGAGTGTTGAGCAGATACATGTCGACACCTGGAATGGAGCACTGGAAAACTGTCAAGAGAGTATTCAATTATTTGTGTGGAACAAAGGACTATGCTATATGTTACCAAGGAAAACATGGAGGTGACAGTGGTAAATTAAATGTTCATGGATTTTTTGATGTCGACTGGGCTGGAGATATGGATCAACAGAGGTCGACCAATGTATATGTCTTCAATATGTTTGGTGGAGAAATAAGTTGGATGATTAAGAGATAGGCGGTTGTAGCCTTGTCAACAACATAAGATGAATACATGGCAACCACTCATGGAAGAAAAGAAGCAGTATGGTTGCAAAGACTATACTCAGGAATTAGGTTTGAGAAGAGAGCTATGAATATAATTTGGGATAGTCAAAGCACAATATTTATGGCAAAGAACCCTACTTATCATTTGAAGACTAAGCACATCAATGTACAATACCATTTCGTGAGAGACCTGGTGGAAAGTAACAAGGTGATATTGGAGAATGCAGACTCATTGACCAAGTCTGTGAGTGCTGTGAAGTTATCATGGTGTAGAGAGGAAATGCGCATTGGTGCCCTGGTTCTATGAATGAAAGTTCAATAATATCCTGGTTTCATAAAAGAAGACAACAAGTGGGATAATGTTGGGTTGTTATATTCTTTGCGGTGAAATTCTAGTCGAGGTGGATCGACTGACGATCGAATCTGAGGTGGATCGACAACAAGTTGAGGGTCGAGGTAGATCAACAACAAGTCAAAGATCGAGGTTAGTCGACCAAGTAAATTTGAAGTCGAAGGTTGAGGTGGTTTGACATGGTAAAGGAATCGAAAACAAGTTGAAGAGGTCAACTGATAATAGGTTTACATGCGGGCGTGTGGCGATCGACTAAAGACCGAATGAAGTTCGAGTGGTAATCTGACTTGAAGTTGACTTTAACAGAATGCTGAGATTTGCGGGATTAGTAGCCAATGATCTGCATGAATATGTAACCATTTTTTAGTTCCATTTATTCAGTGTTTTTCCTATTTTAAATCCTATAAAGAGGCATGTTGTAAGGTCATAAAGGCTAATCTTGAATCTTTAGATGATGAATGGATAATCGCCAAGACTCTGTAATTTAGAGGTTGTTGGTCATGCAAGTGTAAGACCAATTGGCTACAAGGTTATTCTTGCACAGGAAAGAGGGTATGATGTTTATTGTGTATTAGGTGTGGAACAAGGTTAGACATGTAACCTTTTATTCAGATTGAATAAGACAATAAGAGAGAAGAACCCTTAAGGAATGCTAGTTTTTCCGGTTTGGGTTTCCAGGGTAAAATCTCTGTGTACTATGTGATTGATTTTTCATTTACATTCTTTATTAAATTCTTCTTCTCTTCTGCTAGGTTTAGTGTGGAAGTGTATCTCATTTCCTGACACTACTAGTAATTCGACTAGTAGTCAACTATAATAGAATCACAAGATTTGTGGGATTTGTAGCCAATGATATGCGTGGATCTGTAACCATTTTTGGGCGCCTTTATTTAGGGTTTTTCCTATTGTAAAGAATATAAGTAATGTGTGATGTAATAATATAGATGCTAATATTTAGATCAATATGATAGAGGTTGTTGGTCATGTAGATGTAATCCGAATTGGATACAGGTTTGTTCTTGTGTAAGGAAAGAGGGCATGATGTCGATTGTGTCCTAGGTGTAGACCAAGGTTAGGAATGTAACATTTTATTTTGAATGAATAAGAAAACAAAGGAGAAAGATGCTCAAGGAATGTTGGTTTTCCCATTTGGGTTTCCAGGGTAAAATGTCCTTGTACTGTGTGTTTTCTTTGTCATTTGTTTTCTAGCTTAAATATGTCTTCCTCTCTTGTATTAGGTTTAGTGTTGAAGTATATTTTCCTAATAGATAAGTGTATCAATTTATTGTTCTCTTTACCATACCTATGGGATAGTTTGGTTGTGGCCATAGGTATTAATGCAACTACTTTAAGTTTCGATGATGTGGTCTCATCCTCATTGTTGAAGGAGATGAGAGAGTGTTAGAAAAGAGGATCGTAGAGAAATAAAATAAAACAGATGCAAAAATAAAACATAGAAGATACACAATACAATAGAACCACAGATATACATGGTTTACCCAATATGGGATATGTCCACAGAGAAATTATCAGTCCTTTCTTTTATTATCTAGCAAACTGAAGGGATACAACCTACAACAAATCCATTGTAACTTCCTTTTCACTCTCTCACAATCTCCTCTTTCAGTCACAATACAACTTCACGAAAACTACTACACTTCTGCAATACAATTCCCTCATACATAAAAGAGGGTTTCCTTCTAGGGAAAAAAACCCTAACATAACATCTATCGTTAGATCTACAACCTAATGATGAATGGTTTAGATTGACAACAAAATAACAATATTCACAAGGAAATTTTCCCCAAAATTTCTCTTCAGGGGTGATTCCCCTGAACCGCCGCAAGGGGGGGCTCCAATGATTTTCGTCTCCCCCTTGGACCCCCTGGAGACAGATGTGGGGGGGAAATCCCCCTACACCCCCTCGTAAGGAAATAGGATCCAAACATGACTGAAACAATACCTATGAATCAAGAAGATATTTAGGCTCCACAACCAATAGGAAAAACCTGGAAAGCCAAAGAAAAAAGTCCTTATTTTCAAGAGGATGCTCCAAGGAAAGAAATAGATATAAGTTATCAAGTGGGAGATTTAAATCTAGGGTATGTTGGAGATGTGGAAAAGAAGGGAATTACAAGAAACAATGTATATCCAAAAGTGTTGAGAGAGGAAAGGGATATGATGATGATCCTTCTATAGAAGAAAAAACTCCACGGATGAAGGAGGGGGTGTGTAATTGGTTGCTTCAAGCAAACATGTAGATCACAAGGCATGATTGGTTGAATTAGGTGCATCCTTTCATATGACTCCCCATAGGAAGTGGTTCTACAAATATGAAAGTTATGATGGAGGTGACGTTTTTCTAGGAGATGACCCAACAACCAAAAAGGTAGGATGAGGAAAATTCAAGTTGAAACTCATGGATGGTAGGATTAGAACACGCCCGAGTGTTCTACACATCCTAGGATTGGCCAGAAATTTGATTACTATAAGAAAAATGGACAATGCAGGTGTAAAAACAATGTTTGGAAAATAAACCTACATGATGGTTCAAGAGGAAATGGTGTTGTTGAAGGGAATTCGGACTAGAACTCTATATAAGATGATGGGAAGAACTATTAGTGACAGGTGAAAAAATTCCATTATTCTTAAGATTGGAACTGAAGAAGAAAAAACTCCTACAATCCCTGGAGAAAAGACTATGTTGTGGCATCATAGACTGGGGCATATTGGAGATAAGGGCCTTCAAGTACTATATGGTAAATGTATAGTTGGAAGTATGGCCAATTTCTCTTTGGATTTTGATTTATGTAAACATAGTTTATATGGGAAGAAGAATCATGTAATATTATCCTCTAGTGCTATGAGAGCAAAGGGGATTTTACAGTTGGTGCATAGTGATGTGTTTGGAACTGTGTTGTTTCCATCACTAGGTAAATCTATGTACCATGTCTCATTTATAGATGAATTCTTGAGGAATAAATATATTTATTTGATCATGAAGAAATTGGAAGTCTTTGAAAAATTTAAAGAGTTTAAGGCTCTTGTGGAGAATCAGATCAAGAAGAGAATTAAGGTGTTGAGGATGCACAATGGTGGAGAATTATGCAGAAATGAATTCGAGGAATTTTGTAAGAAGTGAAATATAGAAAGGTATAATAATACACCATAAACACCTCAACATAATGGAGTTACAGAAAGGATGAATATGACATTGATGGAAAAAACAAGGAGCATGCTCAATGGTGTTGGGTTAGGTCAGGAATTCTAGGTAGAGGTAGTAGGTATTGCATGTTACCTGGTCAATCAATCAACCTCATCAACACTAGATGAAAAGACTCCACACAAGGTATGAACTGGTAAGAAACCCTCTCTTGCACATCTTAGGTATTTGGATGTGATGCCTATGTTCATGTTCCAAAGGAAAATAGGAGTAAACAGGATAAAAAGGTTGAGACGTGTATCTTTGTTGGCTATAAACATGGTTGGGAAGGTTATAATCTTTGGAACCTAGAAACCAAGAAGGTAGTGTATAGTCAAGATGTGGTATTTAGAGAAATCAAAGATGATTTCATACGATAATTCCTACCAAGGAATGAATAACCAAGGAAAATAGAGTTTGAATTGAAGGATAATGAAGTAGTCTCTATAGAAGAACAAGAATAAGAAGAAGAAGAACCTCATACTCTGGTATTGAGGAGATTGGTTCGAGAAAGAAGGAAACCAAAAAGGTATACTTCACCTTATTTCCATTCAAATATTTCTTTATTCATGACCTATGATGATCTTAGAACTGTTAGGGAGGCAGTGGATTCAGAGGATGACAAGCTATGAAAAATAGCCATGGTGGAAGAAACAAAAACGTTGGACAAGAATGAGGCTTGGCATATAGTGGAGTTTCCTACTAGAAGAAAGATCATTGGTATAAAATGAATGTTTAAGAAGAAGTTGAATGCAACAGGAAAAGTGGATAAATACAAAGCTTTGTTAGTAGAAAAAGGTTATTCTCAGGAAGAGGGAATTGATTTTGGTGAAATTTTTTCTCACGTTACCAAGCTAACTTATATTAGATTTATTTTATCTATTGCTGCTAATTTTTATTTTGAAGTAGAATATATGGATGTAAAGACAACATTCCCACATGGGGATCTAAAATAAGAAATATACATGAAGCAACCAAAAGGATTTGCAGTGAAGGGAAAGAAAGCACTAGTATGTAGATTGAAAAAGTCCCTGTATGGGTTAAAGCAATCACCAAGGATGTGGTATCAAAAATTTGATACTTATGTGTTGGGACTTGGCTTCAAAGGGAACAAAGATGATAACTATGTGTATTTAAAATTAGTTGTTTATTATCTTATTTATTTGGTCTTATATCTGGATGGTATGTTGTTGATAGGAAACGACACAAAGATTATCCAAGATGTGAAAACTTAGTTATCCTCTAAATTTGACATGAAGGATATTGGTGCTGAAAATTTCATTTTGGGCCTGGAAATTAAAAGAGATTGGGAAAACATGAAACTCTGGTTAAATCAAAGGAAGTATGTCGAGACAATACTACAAATTTGGTCAGGGTTCCTATTCCTGTGGGTGAAAAGTTATCTATAGATTAGTGTCCTAAGATTAAAGAAGAGGAATATGACATGTCACATGTCCCATATTCTAGTGCAGTTGGCAATTTGATGTATGCAATTGTCTGTTCTAGATCAGACATTGCACATGCAATGAGAGTTTTGAGCAGGTATATGTCAAAGCTAGGGAATGAACACTAGACATCAATATAGAGGGTTTTCAGGTATTTGTGTGGAACTACTAGTTATGTATAGTGATATCAAGGAAGACCAGGATTATGTTGGGTAGGTGTTATATTCTTTGCATGTGTGTGGAGGGGTGCGTTAGATTTTATGACTGTGTTTTTTTGCTATTTTTAGCGGGTTTCTAAATTAATCATGTATTAATGGATTAGGGTTTTGGTAGTTGTGGAATACCTAAAATATTGTATATATTATATTATGAATGGTGAATTTAATACAATGAAGAGTTGAGAGGTGTGACACTAAGGAAGGCTAGTTTTATCCCGATTAATGATTTCGAGTGTATATATATATGTACTATGTGTATGAGCCATTGATTATTTTCTATTTTTATTAAGAATGTGTATGCATTACTTTACTTCATAGGTTTAAAACTTACATGTGGTATCAAAGAACATTTTTGGCTTCAATGGGATGCCTTTGTTGTTGATGGTTTGGCTTAGTATTGATAGATCAAATTTATCTTGGGTCTGTGATAAACCTAGGTTTAGTGGGAGCTTTGTAGTGGTGATTCGTGTGTTGAAAGAGAATGGCGAGCATTTCCAGAATTGAGATTGAGAAGCTCAACGGTAAAAACTTTGAGATATGGAAACTCAAGATGGAGGACATTCTTGTAGACAAAGAACAATGGATCATTGTGTATCTTGGTACACAACCTACTAGTACATAACCTATCAATACACAATCTACTGGTACATGATCTACTGGTACACGATCTACTGGTACACAAAATACCAGTACTCAATCTACTGGTATGTCAAAAGAAGAGTGGGAGAAGCTGGATATAAGCGCAAGGAGTATGATTCGACTCCACCTGGAAGATTTGGTGTTACTAAATGTGTTGGGAGAATCTACAACCAAAGAACTATGGGAAAGGTTGGGGAATTTGTATCAGTAAAATTCCATGGTAAATAAGTTGTTTCTTCGAAAGAAGCTATATCATTTTAGGATGGAAGATGGAGATTTTGTGACAGAGCATCGAAATGCCTTCAATACTCTGGTAACTCAACTTGTCTATGTTAATATTATGATTGCGAAAGAAGATAAGTTTATTACTATGTTATGTTATGTCAGACTCTTGGGATAATCTAGTTGTAGCAATTGGTAGTACCACTCAATCTACATTGAAGTATGAGGATGTAGTTTCAATCTTGTTATCGGAAGAGATGAGGAGAAAAATCATGAATAGTCATAACACATATGCTCTATTTGTAAGAGGTCATACCTAGGATAGGAATAAAATGAAGTCTTCAGGGGAATATATAAATATAAAGGCAGATCTAAATCCATAAGAAAATATTTTAGGAAATGTTGGAAATATGGTAAATCTAGGAATTATAAAAAATATTGTAGGTCTAAGAATGTTGATAAAGCGAAGGGATTTGATGATGCCTCTTCCAAAGAGGTGAAAACCTCCATAGAAGAAGGAGGTGATGTTTACCTGGCATATATAGGTACACATGCATATCATGATGTATGTTTGATCGAATCAAATGCATCATTTCAGATGACTCCTCACAGGGAGTGGTTCAATGAATATGAAAAGTACAATGGTGGTGATATTTTCCTAGGAGATGACTCGACAACCAAAATCATGGGATGTGGAAGGGTTAAGTTGTTGCTGAAAGATGGAAATATTAGAACTGTCTCTAGAGTTCTACAAATTCTATATCTAGCGAGGAGACTAATATCTATAAGTAAGTTAGATGATGCATGTGTGGATACTTTATTGGGAAAGGGCACTTGCAAGATGGTCAAAGGAGGAATGGTGTTAATGATGGGAGTTTGATGTCGAATTTTGTACAAGTTTTTTGGAATCACTTATACTGGTGGGTGTAACAGTTCTATTGTCCCTAAGCAGAGAGATAAAGAATACATGATCAGTACAAATCCTGGAAAGAAGACCATGTTATGGCATGAAAGACTAGAACATATTGGAGAAAAGGGCCTTCAAACACTACATGGTAAATGTATGATTGAAGGTATGTCTAATTTCACCTTGGATTTTGATTTCTATGAACATTTCATATATGGTAAATAAAATGGAGTAAGATTCCTATCTGGTGCTACAAGAGAAAAGGGGGTCTTAGAGTTGATACACAATGATGTGTTTGGAGTTGTGCACGTTCCATCAGGTAAATCTATGTATTATGTTTCATTTATAGATGATTTCTCAAGGAACACAGATTTATTTTCTTAGGAAGAAATCAAAGGTATTTGATAATTTTAAAGAGTTTAAGGCTCTAGTAGAAAATTATATAAAGAAGAAAAAAAAGGTACAGAGGACAGATAATGGTGGAGAATTCTATGGAAATGAATTCGAATAATTATGTAAGAAGTGTGGTATAGTGAGGCTTAAGACTACTCCATACACACTATTATCCCCATTTTGTGGAAAATTAAGGAGATTATGTCTCGAGGCCCTCAAGTTGCAGGTATGAAGTACCGAGAGACTACATGACTAATAGTATCCTTTTCCATATATGGAGACCCTTCTCATCACCACAAAGGTCGTAGATTTTCAGATGGCATCCACCACATCAGTTGGCTTTTGGAAGGCAGTAGGCCTTGCTCCATGAGGTACAAGTCAGTTTTATGGTGAGCATCATTTCAATATTTAGGGCATTTGAGTATGTTGTATCTTAGATTGCTCTAGATTTCATGATATATGCTTGGACATTATGCCTTTTTCCCTGCTTCACATTGGTGGTTGACATTGTTCCCTAGTAAGTGGTATTCCTTCGGGATGGGTTTGCTACTAAGAAATCCTTTTAAGAGCCATCATATCATTCCCGACCATACTTACCACTTTCCATCACTATTTCCCCTCATTTCCTTATCTCTTGGGATTTTAGGGTGTATTGACCCAAGAAGGGGTTGTCCCTCATTCTATGGAAATAAGGGGTTTAATGCCCATAGGGATTGATGTTAGGTAAAATATAAAATCCTATGTATGAACCTTCTAGATGATTCGCCCAAGGATCACCCAAGAAATCAATGAAATTATTATCTTCGAGAAAAGGGGGACCCACAATAAAATATGATTAAGAATTCTTAAAAGCTTAGTTGGAGGATAGGAGGTCTCATCACAAGCCGACCTATCATGTCCATGAATATCTAGTGGTATGAAATTACCACCATATGGTCAACAAGCTAGGGTAATGGCTCTCAGTTGCATGGCTGAGAGAAAGGGGGTCTCATCACGAGCCAACCTTCTCATTTCCACTAGGTGTTTGTGGATGACACTACCATTATCTGGACACCACACAAGGGAAGTGGATTTCAACCTTTCCTTAAATTTATGAAAGAATGAAAGAATGGAAAAATAATGGGCTTGGAAAAAGTGCATTGTGGAAGAAAGTACCACACACCCTCTACAAAGGAACCCATGAATGAGACACTATAACCTATTCTATGTCATGAGCCCTATTCCCATTGAGTCTCGACCCTAACCACTTCAACCACTTTACATGGCTTAGAGAGTGATCTCTTGGAAACTCTCCTTGACCTAGGGAAAGATCTACCCAATAGGACACCTCATCAACCCTCCCATATTCAATCTTGAAAAGTTACATAATGTCTTTGAGCACTTAATTGTTTGACATAGTGATCTTTGATGCACATGCTTAGGTGGATCGTTTATTGATTGGATTCACTTATCATGATGATATAGCTTGAGATCCTTGGATGGTGTGCTTATTTTTATTTGTAGGACCTATATGGTGGAAAATTTTGGAATAAAAATCCTAGCTTGGGCTTCCATGGGGCTTGAAGCTCACAGGTGGATGCCAAGGGCCCGCATGTTGAATGAGACATATCAAACTTGGAAGGAATAGAAGATGCCTTATACGACATAACCTATCCCCCACATGCCAAACATTTTTCCTAGGAGAGGTAAAATGTCACTTCTAGAGGCATGACATCACCTAGGGGGGTTAGGGCTTGGTGGTGAGGTGGCATGCATTGGCACAAGGAATTTTTGAAGGGGATTCAACCTTTATCATGAAGGAAGTGGTTTTGATGCTTGACATGTGGATTTGGGAAGCCTTTCCACTCTGCTCAATCACCAATGACCTCCTCCTAGTGCCAAAACATACCCTAAAGGGGTGACGTCCATATGAACTAGTGTTTTTATTTGTGAAAAAGTAAAATTTAAATGAATTGTTTAATATTACTTTGTAAAAGGGGAAAGATTAGGGTTGTTGACCCCTAGTATTGTGGTTTACCCTTAATTATGTGGACAAACTCTCTTAGTGGCATTTTTTTATAAATAAGAGATCATAAGATCTCATTTTAACATAACTCTTCCTCTTGTGAGAAGTACTTGGTCTGAAATTTTCACTGCACTTGGAGTATTTTTCCTCTTGTGCTATGGAATAATGATTTTTGGTTATGGTTTAATGATGATGATGGTGCACTATCTCTAGAAGGTCATTCTCTTGATTTTGTGGAGGTTTACTTTGGCATGTAAAATATTTTTCTTCAATGGTATGGTCTCTCTACTCTATTATTATCATTTGTGATTCAAGTAAGGTTGTTTTGGCCAAGTATAGATAGGGAGTCTAAGGATATACACCCCTATCCTAGTTTCCACCACTTTATCAAGCTTTTTTGTAAGGGTTTAGTTGAGGAAGTAAGAGGATTTACACCCCTCATCTTCAAATCCTATCTAGGTTACTTTCCTTGGGAAGTAAGAGGATTTAAACCCCCAAGGAGTTAGTAACCCTATCTTTTTCTTCTTGACCCCATTAACTCATAACTAAAGGCACTAGTCTTGCATTGGAGAAACAAATTATTGCATTGGGAAACATGATTTCTTGTCATTTTTACTTCTTGCAACTTGGATTGTGTTCCTTGTGCCTTGGGAACCTCACAGCCACTAGGGTGTAACCATCAAAGGGGTACTTCTTTTTTCTGTTAAAAAATTGCATCTTTATCTGTAATATCCCTCCTAGATAAGGACAACTATTCTATCAACTGGTGCAAATTTTTTTTTTGTTTGTGTTTGTTATCGTGTGTGCGCGCATGTGGAAGAAACACCCCCTCGACTCTACGTCACCACTCAAACCAACATGACGCAAGTAAGACAACACAGTCAAGAC
>JZKD02S1692986.1:1313179-1323213 GCA_000966675.3 Picea glauca | reverse complement strand
GGCCCCCATCTGGGGGGTTGCATGGGGGTGGAGCTCCCCCCCCAAAAAAAATGGTGGTTTTTTGCATCTTTTTTTTAGCAATTTTCAATGCATGGTTTTCACCCATGGTTTTCTAATTCCAGTTAATGAATTAGGGTTGTAGACTAATATGGGCTAATGGATTAGGGCTTTTGGATTCCATGGGATCCTATATATTGTATTGTAAACAATGAATATGGATGATGATGAATAAATAATTAGAGGTGCGGCTCTAAACTGTTAGGGACCTAACCTCCCTAACCCCTCACATAGGTAGAATACTATATTTCCATGTAATAAAGGCCAGTATTAATAAGGCCTAGAAATAAGGAAGAATAATTCAAATGTAAGAAGACTTAATAGAAGCTTCTGCTTCTAGAAGGATATTCCTCTAGATTGTTCTATTGGATAGATATATTTAGTATAAATATGAGTAGAGGGTATGAGAAGTTTTGTCTTGAGAATTATTGTAATAGAGTGATACTTTGTTGGAGGTTGTCCCCTCGAAGAGGCAAGTGAACATTGTTTTCTATCAATAAAGGTATTATTTAGTGTTGTGGTTTCATCTATTGTGTTGTTTCGTTGTTATTCTTTTCAATATTTTTGTTTCATGCTATTATAATAGATCTGGTACCTTACAAGTGGTATTAGAGTACTTTCCTTCGTAGAAAATTGTGGGTTAATTTTTTTTTTCAAGGTAGAGACGTATTTCAATGTCTTAAAGCTACAAATATATGTCGTTCAATGCATAAATCCACGGCCAGGGAAAAATACATGCAGGAACTACAAGTGGTACTTAAGCGCACATTGTTGGCCACCCTTGTAACTCATGTTGGTACCCCTTCGAGTGGTAGCGCATCAGACAACACATGTATACGGATTAGCCTAGATATCTTGAAGCCCTCCATAGATAAATCAATCAGCTGCTTGACTGCTATAGTGCCACCGAGAACAAAACTCGGTAAGATACTCTTTAATACCTGGGTAGTCAGGTAGTATGACTAAGGGCACGGTCTAGCCTCCTTAGTTGGTGCCCTGAGATATTGGGTCAAGTACTACTATTGGAACCCAATTGTATATCAAAGAGCTATAATACAGGGAAAACCCTTGTCTATAGAAACCCTAAATACCCTAACCTTTGGGACAGAAACAAAAATAGAATAGAAAAGATCTATTGTTGTACAATTGTACCTCCTTCATTCTAGTTGCAAAATTCCTACACATTATTTCTTGTTAAACATTTGGCCATTTCGTCACTATAGTATTATTCATATCAAAGTATAAATCCTCAAGAGTAATATATATATATATATATATATATATATATATATATATATATATTATGGATCCTTTTGGCACCATTATTTGAGACCTATCCCATTGGATTCCTCTCTTTTCCCTAGTTGTAGTTATACCTATAATTTTTCAACAAATTTTTTTTTTTCTGTGGACCCGACTCTTTCCTGACACCCCTATTGGACATCCATCCCATTTACTTCCTCTCTTTTCACTGATCATAGTGGTACAAATCACCAGTAACTCATTTTAGTGTGGTCCCATTTCCCCCCCTGTCCCATCCCCATGGCCCACACTCGCAACCAAGATTTGGAACATCGTCTCACCACCTTGGCCAAAGATCATGACCAAACTCAAAGTGATATCTCTTCCATCATGCCTAGTATCGGTAACATCAAATCATGGCTTGCTCCACTCGAATCACTTCCCCCAACCATCACTCAATTGACCGCCACCTGTCAGCAATGTTAGGATGCAGTGAACAATTTGACCACCTTGTTTAATCCCACCCCATATCCTTTCTCTTCTTCCACACCTTATAACCCTTATGGTCCTGTATCTTCCCAGTCCACCTCTTTTCCTCCCCAAAACTTTCGGCGAGACCTGCATTCCCCTTGCGTGGAGGTGAACAAATTTGATGGCTCGAGTCCCACAGGTTGGGTCACTCAAATGGAACATTATTTCTCTTTATATGACATTACTGATGAGCTGACCAAACTAAGGTATGGTGTTCTCCATCTAGATCCGAAACATTGGTAATGGTGGCAATGGTGAAAAAATTACTGCCAAGGGCATGTGGCTTGGAAACAATTTGTTGGAAAAATTTATGAACGATTTGACACTAACACCCACCATTTAGGCCATTTGAAAAAGTTGAAATAATCTGGAACAGTGGAATAATTTATAGTTTCTTTTGAGCGATTGGATTTCCGCACAAAGGGCATGTCTGATGCTTTTTTTCCGAGAATGTTTTATCAGTGGCCTCAAGGATGAGATATGTGCCCATGTTCTCATGGCTTGACCTCAGAGTTGGGTGGAAGCTACTAAAAGAGCTAAGAAATCACAACATATTGTCTCTTCTCAAACTAGAAAACCCTCCTTTATTCCTCACCCTAAACCAATCACTCCCACTCCTCCTTCCACTCCACTAAAGATCCAGAAATTGACTAGGGAAGAAATGGATAAATGACAAATCAAGCGCCTTTGTTATAATTATGATGAGAAATATTTTCCTCGGAACCAAATATTTTTATGTCCATCTCCGAGGATGTTTCTGAAGATGATGTTGAAGCTCCCTCTGTGGCAAAGTCACTTGAACCCACTGACATGACTCCACCTTCTGAGCCTCCCAAAGTTGAACTGATCATTTCCCTTAATGCTCTCACTGGCTTCTCTTCTCCCCAAAACCTCAAGCTAATTGGTTACATTAAGCATCAGAAGGTCATCATCCTTGTTTACAATGGAAGCACCCATAATTTTATTCATCGCTACATTACCCAATAAACTAATTGTTATATTTGTGTAGTCAATAATTTTCAAATTATGATTGCGAATGGCGGTTCCATGAAATGTGGGGGGCATTGTGAAAATGTGGTAGAATAATATATTTCCATATAATAAAGGAAAATATTAATAAGGCCTAGCAATAAGGAAGAATAAGTCAAATGTAAGAAGACCTAATAGAAGCTTCCACTTCTAGAAGGATCTTCCTCTAGATTGTTCTTCCGAACAGATAAATTTAGTATAAATAGGAGTAGCGGGTATGAGAAGTTTGGTATTGATAATTATTGTAATAGAGCGCTACTTTGCTAGAGGTTTCCCCCTCTAAGAGGCAAGTGAACATTTTTTCCTATCAATAAAGTTATTATTTGGTGTTGTGGTTTCATCTATTGTGTTATTTTGTTGTTATTCTCTGCAATATTTCGGTTTGATTCTATTATAATATTTCTAGTACATTACATAAACAGGTTGTTGGTTTTCCTGATTTGAGTTTCCAGGGTAAAATCTATGTGTAATGTGTGTGTGTTCCATTGTATCTTTTCTGTTTTTATTAAGAATCCATTTGTAGTAATTAATTGTACAAGGTTAAAATTTACAAATAGTTTAGATGATGTTTCAGCTTTGGCAAAACATATCACCTAAAATGATTTGATTGAGGGGCCTATTCATCAACCACTTGAATATGGTGATAAAATTAATAATCACACAATTGAATTTATTGAATCAATTGAGAGTAGCAGTATCCATGCATTTATTTTTAACTATAAACTAGTTATGCATTGTAATGATCTATTAAGAACTAATGATGGCCAAGCACCCTTGGAGCAATCTAAGGAAATAAAAATCCTCTTGTTGGATACCAAAATAGTCCCTTTACACTTAGATCTAACAATATTGTGGGTAAATGGATCATGGAATATGATTTGGGAATTTTTTCATTGTTTCTTAACTTTACATATAATTGTCAAAGAACTTAGAGACATTTATAAGAAACTCAAAGAGACTATTTTAGACTTTGATAGATGACAAGTATTGATAAATTGAAAATCTTAAAATAGACAACTAGTTTCACCATAATTTTAGATGGTTTGATCCATTTACACTTTTATAATATAAGACTAATTTCACCATAATCAACTTGAATAATTTCTTGGTTGAATCCAACATAAAAAAAAAACTGGTTTCATGATGAAATTCAACGCTAATAATACAATCACAATTTTCCTTTCCTTTGTCCTTTTCTTCCACTCTTAATTTACTACCATACGCCGAAATTCCATTGAAATGAAAATCACATATATGTGGAGAATGTGAAAGATCAATTTCCTCCATTGTTATATCTTAACCTTCTTGTTTTGCATGACCGATTGCATCAACATCCATTCATCAAATTTTGGAAACAAAATCTCCTCCAATCACATCATGAAGTATGTGCTTTCGAGATGGATGCATCCCTATTCAAATCTCTTCTTGGTATTTGCTACATACAATATAGTAATATAATCATATAAATGTGTAAATGACATTGAGTAAATAAATTATCACGTAAAGAATATTTTCACTTGCACCACTTATCCAATGAAGATGTGTTTTGTAGAACATAGACATGTATCACAATTCTTTCCCTGTGTGATATATTGAAGTAATTTCCATTTCTTTCTAGTTCTTCACTTGAAAATATTTCATATTCATCATCATCCCATACATTCTAATTGTCATTATTAAAGTCCTTCATATATTTTGTTTAAAATCCCATGGCCTCACACATTGATTACCCCTTAGAGATGTTGTCTTCTAGTTTTTCCCTAGTATGAACAATTTTTTTCAAAACCTTCTTATATCGTTCTATAGGATACATCCATTTCATTGTTACTAGGCCACAATGATTTAGTTCATATTCTATATGTATAGAAATATTAAATATTGTTGGTGAAAATTCCCATTCCAATAAACAAAGGAATTCAAAAACCTCTTCCCTCAAATTATC
This sequence comes from Picea glauca, assembly GCA_000966675.3. NCBI lineage: Eukaryota > Viridiplantae > Streptophyta > Pinopsida > Pinales > Pinaceae > Picea > Picea glauca. Next base: position 1,318,412 of record JZKD02S1692986.1, on the reverse strand, counting down.
AAATCTTGAAGGATCTAACACATGTAAGATATTTCTCTTTAATATTAGGCCAAACCTTATAATTTCTAATCTTCCCCACTTTTCCAAACTTTGTATGATAACAATAGGTAAAATATCCTCGATTTTGATATGATTGTCATTGGTCTCAAGGCCTCTTAAAATATTATTGTCAGTTTGACTTCTAATATTAATACTTACATATCCAGTGGGAAAGCGGGTATGAGACATTGACATTAAGAATTGTTCACGTTGTTCCTTTGTCCACACATAAGGAGCACCGTGTTTTCTATATTTTTTATCACCATATTTTTCAACCCGAAGATTTCAATGAATCTTTAGTTCTTGGAAGTTTTAACATGATGAAACTGTATCAAATGCACCAAAAATAGTTTCTATAATAGCATAATTTATATTTTTATTGATATGCATAAAGTCAATAATATGCCTAATGGATATATGTTTAACGTATGTCAACTTTTAGAATATGTACAATCATTTTACATCACTTTCATTAGATGAATCATTCCTACTACCACATTTAATGCCAACACTTTCAATAAACTACATTATTTTTGGTCCATTTTCAATAATGTATTCACTTGTTATTTCCAATGGTGCTTCATGATTCTTTTCCTGACCATTTAAATTTGATTTTTGTCAACAATATGGATGCTCCATTTTAAGGTAAACATGATGTCCACAATAAATACACTTACACAAACTACTTAGTTACCTCACAAAATCCTTAAAGATGCAAGCAGGACATCCATGGTATCCATGAATAGTGATACCATTCAATGTGCCATATACAGAAAGATCATGAATCACAAACAATAAGGAAGCTCTTAAAATGAATTTGATTAAATAACCATCCCTTAAAAATTGAATTTCATCAATTCATTGCCACAATTCTATTTTCTCATCATATAATGGCCCTAAATAAACATTAATTGTATTTGAAGTCACACTTTTCTTTCCTAGTATAATAAATGATATCATTAAAAAAAATATTTAGTTGCTCACCATCAATGTTTATTTTTTTAAGTGAAATTTCTCCAATTTGGCTAAATTTTAATGTTTTGGAAAAAATTTAGGCTAAATTTTTTCATTTTTTCATTAAAAATGAAAACTTCGTAGCCTAATTTATGATTATAGTTATGCATACACTTATAGTTTTCTCCTAAACATAAACATTTTCCATGAACATATAATAGGTTTTCTTAATCTTTTCTCCAAATCAATGATTATACATCCCATTTTTTTGGGGGGTATATTCGCTACATATGGATGATTAGTTAGTAGCAACTACTCTTGGGAAAACTATGAATTTTAAATTGAAGTCATGTAAATTTATATAGGAAAATAAAATGTTTTTAATAATTTAATTCTATTGTTTTTTTCACTTATTTCAACATGGAGGTGATATATCATATTGTGTATTGGTGAGTAGAATTTTTTCCATGTATTTTTAAAGATATTTTCCATTTCCATTTTTTTGTTGTTGTAAATTCCCTCTAATTTATATAATTTTTTTTTCTCTAAATATTCTTTCATAAGATTTTTGTTTTTTTAATTATTGTCAATGATGCACATGTGACACGAATACAATGGTGTTGTTGCCAAATTTTAAAGGTAGTAACTAGAAATCAATCAGTTATGGCCTAAGATAAATGATATAATTTTTTTACAAATATGGTTTGATCGCCAAATGGTTTGATAAGTTATGATTTATGTGGCTTGAAAAAAAAAACATTGCTCACCATGGAGGTGAGTTATAATTTATTAAAAAGACTAGCTAAGTTGACCATTTAGTACTCTAATACAAGAATGGGTTCACCCCATCTAGATCCAATTTACCCAACCTTATATTGTGAGAATATTCGGAAAAATGAATCCATCTATTGTCAAATTCCATACACATCTTAGAATCAACCACATGTCATTGTTTTCCATCGGTGCTCTTATTTTGCGCATGCCATTGCATAAGTTTAGCAATGTATTAGCACCTATACATTAGTATAGTAATCATGGGAATAGTTGAAAGTGGTGATGAACCTTTCTAGGAGCCATAGTTATTTCAACCCTAGTCTATACATCCCTTATTTGCATTCCAAACATTTAGTCTCACTTGCTATATTTTTGTGAAATAATAAACAATTACTTAGAAATGTGTGTATGTTTTCATACCCTAATCCTAACTTAGAGATTTGTGTTTTACATTGACTTTATTTTTTCACAGTGTGGAGTCAAGTGGACACAATAGATGTAACAATTCCAATAACTCATCTACACCCTTATTTGTCCAACCATGCACTACTTGCAAGTTAAAAATTAAAAGGATTGTTGTCAAATGACTTAACTTGGAAGTACTATGCACATGTTTTGAAGCATATTCCATCAACTTGTTCCAATAATCATTGAGACCCTCTTTCAATATTATATCAACTTCAATCCCTCGAGATAATATTTTTTTCTCTTCATCTCATACTATGCAATTCTATCTATATGAATAATTATTTTCATCCCAAGGGATTATATCACTATTCCCATATCGTATCATATGTAAATAAATCATGTTTCTTTTCTCCATATTTACACTGCGACAATCTTTACATAGACATGGATATTTATCCACACACTTCTCATTATCTATTCCTTCATAATGCACATGGTATTCAACAATTGTCAACATTGGATGTTCTACATTCAATTATGAATATGGTATGTTAATTAACAAATATCAAATAATTTATAAAGCACAACGATGCAAAATATAGGACACTAATAAAATGGTATATGATCATCTGTTCAATGCACTTTATAAAACTAGAAAATTGGTGGAAACTACTTGTAAAGTCCTAAATAATGACATAGCAACGAGATTTACCCTTTGGAAAAAAACATGTTATTGAAGTAACATTGTTATGGATTGATGGTAGTAAAACCGTTACTGAATTTCAAAAAAACAAAATATGTACAAAAGCTATAGGTATATGGGGATTCATAAATGGTAACTAGTTGGATGAAAGGAATTTTTAGAATGGAAAACCTAGCTCTCCTTCATGTGCTGGAATTTGAGTTTGAATATACTTCCCATCATCATGTTTTTCAAGATCTTAATTATGTAGTAGATATATTATCAAAAGAAGACCTATTGAAGGACACCATCATAGTTTTAATGCAAGAGTTCATAAATGGAATGCCAAGTGATTTTGAAACAACTCCCTATGTGTAATTTCCCCCATCTTAACTGAGGAACATTACTATGCAGAAAACACATAAATTCAAAATTTTCTTCTACTAATTAATTCTTGTAGCTTACCTTGCGTCTTTGGTTTTCTTTGTGTTGTGTTGTTTATGTTATGAATCTACTCAGTGATTAATATTATTATGCATGATAGATAGATATGTTGATTCTTAGTGCTTTACTAGTGTTAAAGATGAATGGATGCTAGATCTAACCTATTATTATGTGCTAATTGGTTGAAGTGTTTAATTTTTGTTACTACGTCGATCTCTATTAGGGTATGTTCTATGATGTTATTAAAGCTAATAAAATAATTCATATCATCTTCTAAGTGTTAATAGAGTACTCTGTGAAGTGTTATTATCATAGATCTGTGTCCCAGCTTGGTTACAGACACCTGCATCCTGTAACCCCCCCCGCTTCTACCTTGGGTGATACTTCGCCTTCTTCGCAGGTGTTGTCGAAAGGGTCGGTAGTTAGGGTTTTGTTGGTGCGATGTTGAAGCGTTGAACCCTAGGTCTACCCATGTGCCAACATGTGCAAACATGAATAGCTCCTTGTTTTTTGTTAACGGGGATAGGGTTGGAGATCCATGAAGGGTATGTAATGGGGCAAATGAACCCAACAACGCATAACTTGTCAATTTTGGCTTTGATAGCCACATCTTTGGATGGATGGAGGGGGTGTTTCTTTTGATGAACAGGGGCGACATTTGGCCATGTGTCGATTTGATGTTGGAATATAGAAGGATTGAGGCCAGGCATCTTCGTATATGACCAGGCAAAAATATCCTGGTATTCCTGAAAGAGATCTTTGTAAGCAGTGATTTCTTTAGGGGAGCATGTGGCGCCAATGGTGATTTCTTCTATGATTCCAGGTTTAATGGAAATGTCAATTTTGACGGTGGGGGAGATGTTGGCCATGTTTCCTTCTTCAAAAACATCTGGGGCAGGGATAGGGTTGTTGAACCAGTCAATATGCCTTGAAGTAATAAAATCCTAGGTTTCGATTGCACACAAAGAGGCTTGGGTAGGAGGGTGAAATGCCTCTTGTGAAAGGAAAAGTGCTCGATGATGGAGCACATTCCATAGGAAATCGGGGGTAGTGAGTTCCTCTAGGATATCTTTGTCGTAGTGAAAAATGTGAGAATAAAGGGGATCCTGGGAGATGGCAGGGGGAACTATCAATGGGTAAGTGTTATTGTCCTCATGTGGTGAGGACGTAGATGGGAGATTGTGTATTGGGTGTGATGGATTGCTTGACATAAATAGAATGTCATGATATTGTGGATGGTACCTCATTTTCTCAGGGACTGATGACGATATATAACAAATGTTAGTAATGTGAGCTTTTGTGGGGGGTGACTAAGGGGGATCTGGTCGAGACGTGTGGCATACTGCAGCTAAGGTTTGGAGAAATTGAGGTAGAGTTGGGAAATGATGAGTGTAATGGCCATATTATAAGCATATGGCACAAGCAAATTTGGTTCGTAACTCTTTATTGTGTGTGGTTGAGGACTCCGTAGTAGCAGTGGATGTACTTGGTGGAGTAGTAAGCAATGGGGTTTCTTTGGGGAGTTGGATAAGATTGCACAACTCAGGAAGAGTAGGACATATGTTAGTGGGGTGTCCTTCTCTTTTGCATAATTCACAAGGAGGTTGAGCTCTAGGAGGAAGTGGAGTTGTGGGCTCATTCTTCTTTTGTTTTCCCCCAGTGGTGGTGGTGTTGCTACTAGTTGGGGGTGGGGGTGGTGTGGCAGGATCCTGTACTGGGATATGCATCGGTAATCCCTCTGTCTGAAGAGGAAGATATGGTGTAAGAACCATAGTGGGTGGATGGAGATACCATACAAGAATGGCGAGAATCATGTTTGGAAGGGTGAGAATAGCAGCTACCTGAAAGGCTTGAACTCTAGGTGGGGGGTAAAAAAATGGAATTTGGGTAATGGCTTGGGAGGTAAAAAAATGGAATTTGGATTTTCCCTTC
>JZKD02S1692986.1:1276740-1288961 GCA_000966675.3 Picea glauca | reverse complement strand
GGAAGAATATTCCTCTAGGGAGAATATTCTCTTCAGTTTTCACTTCAGTTTGACTAGTTGAGTGGAGTCTAGATGTTGCATTGGTTTTGTCACCATGCAACATTGGGATCATCACTAGCCAATGCACATTAGCCTTGGTATCATCACCATACTAGTGCATTACCCATGATTCCTTGATCTCCTCCTCACTTCACTCTGTTTCAATCAGTTAACTGAAGACTGGTAGACTAGTTAACTCAGACTAGGTGGCAGTTCACTCTCGTAATTGCTTGAGAGACTAGACTAGGTGGCAGTTTACTCTCGTAACTGTTGGTGGGTGTCCATATCACTCTAGACCACCACTATGGTGCATTATTTACTCATGTATCCTATATCTATTGTAAATTATTAACTCTTTGAGTGTGGAATACAGTTAATGAGAATTCTTCCATTCTTTCTCTCTTGCTTCTTCTTTCTCAATTTCTCTCTGCAAATGTGTGTGGTATTTTCTATATAGATCTATTTTGTGCAGGTTCAACACATTTACATGGTATCAGAGCCGATGGATTGCTAATAAAAATCTACACCAAATTATTTTTTGCAGGTACTAAAGATTGAAGAATGCATCAAAGATGGATTATTCACCGGCAATACTTCTCTCACCTCATAACTATTTGGAATGGAAGCCAAAAAAATTTCTTTAGCTCAGATGCAGAGGCTTGTACCAAATAACTATGGAAATGGAAGTAGAGCATGGTTCTGCCGATGAGAAAAACAACTTTCTCAATAGACAAGATATGGCCATAGGATTTATCTGCTTGTCTTTTTCTCCATAAACTCTCCACCAAGTATATGATGTATCACAAGAATCAACTCCAAATGAATTATAGAGACAATTGGAGGTTTTATTTGGGAATAAGGAAGATTGCATGCAAAATTTTGACAATATAGAGCAAGTAGAAAAGCCATTGGAAGATCAATCATCTCAGTTTGAAGAGCATTCTACACAAGTATCTACACAAATTTGTATTCCATTAATTGCAGATGATGTCTACTCCATTTCAGATTTTTTTAATGAATTTCATGTGGAATATATATTGCATTCATCTCAGGAATCACATGCATACACTTTTCCATGTGCCATGCATGCATCTCAGGAGTAACATGCATGCATCTCAGGAGACAAAAAGGGAGCCCCGCACATCAAACTCAATTATGATATTTTCTTAGCAAAATTTGTAGAAACAAATTGGATATTTGAATTCCTCTCGATAAAATATTCAATTTCAAAAAAACAATCATCCGAAATGGAGTTCGGGAAGTGAAGTTATGATCATTTTAAAATCAACAAAATTTTAGCATTTTTTCAGAAACGGCCGCATGTTTTTCAAAATTTCATCCAAACTTTATTTGGATATTCTTCATTACAAGAAGAGAAAGTGGATATGTGTGGACATCTCAATGGTGCATCTAATTCATCATATCCATGTAGACATCTACATTTTCAACAAAATCTTCAATGAGCACAAACTTGTAGAGTTGTGAGGTCTTCTTGGAGTGAAGGACATGGTTGCTTAGCAACTACTTTTTGTTCCTTCTCATATTTTTTTTATGCATTGTAATTCGAGGGGGGGGGGGGTTCCCATGAGTTTTTCCCTATTTCCTCGTTTATTTTAGTGTATCTTTTGTATTTGGGTACCTAACATGGCCTTGTTGTCGGGACCCATTCTTTATTTTCACCATAGTGATGTTCAAGGGGGGTGTTGGAGTTACTTCACACACACCTAGGATTTATTTTTCCTAAGGTTTTTCCTTGTTTATTATTCATTATCTAGTCTCCTATATTTCAGGAAGAATATTCCTCTAGGGAGAATATTCTCTTCAGTTTTCACTTCAGTTTGACTAGTTGAGTGGAGTCTAGATGTTGCATTGGTTCTATCACCATGCAACATTGGGATCATCACTAGCTAATGCACATTAGCCTTGGTATTATCACCAGACTAGTGAATTACCCATGATTCCATGATCTCCTCCTCACTTCACTCTATTTCAGTCAGTAACTGAAGACATGTAGACTAGTTAACTCAGACCAGGTGACAGTTCACTCTCGTAATTTCCTGAGAGACTAGACTAGGTAGCAGTTTACTCCTGTAACTATTGGTGTGTGTCCACTCTAGACCACCACTATGGTTCATTAGTTACTCATGTATCCTATATCTATTGTAAATTATTCCCTCTTTGAGTGTGGAATACGGTTAATGAGAATTCTTCCATTCTTTCTCTCTTGCTTCTTCTTTCTCAATTTCTCTATGAAAATGTGTGTGGTATTTTCTAACTAGATCTATTCTGTGCAGGTTCAACACATTTACAGTTTCCATTGTTGTCATCATCATTAATTAATGTTGTTATAAATGTTTGGATAACCATTTAAGTCATTTATTGACTTGTGTTTATCTTGAAAAGTGAGAGTGGCAAAGCATTATCAGGTTTGTAAGACTCTTGTATCTCTTCCTTTCCATCATAGATTGCACTTTTCAAGATACATTGTTGCTACTATAATCTCACTTTTATTGTATAGTAAATTGTTCAGGAAGCACATAATTTATTAAAGAAGTCATTGATTATAATTGTTGCTACTAACATTTGATGTTTCATTGGTAAAGGGCAGGGACAAACCCATTTTTTTATTTCCCCTTGTCCTTTTAAACTTCACCAAGTGACTTCTTCTGCAAAGTGACCTAGAGAGAAGGGTGGGTCTTCACTATATATTTTTTCCCTTCATCAACCAACTAGGTCCTGGGATGTCTCCCTTGGAGTGAGGCTTTCCTCCTCCTAAATATAAAAGGGTATCATGTTGGGGTGATAGTGACACGATTACCCTCATGTTACACCAATCTCGGCCTACTTGCCTTTAGGCTTTGGGAAAGTAAAGATTGTGTGATAACAATTTTGAAGTGGATATATTTTTAAGGAGGGTCCCCCCTCAAACAAGACTGTAATTTATTGGTTTCTTATCATTTTTAAGTTGTTGGATCATAACAATTATTAATCTTGATCAATCATTGTGGTACCATTCTTGCAAGACTTGCAATTTTAAAGTGACTGAGAGAGGTGGGAGACAAGCACAAAAGGATAATTGATGGAATAAAGTGTGCAAACCCTAGTGGAAACCATGAAACAAATATAGGATTTTGTAGGCTAAGTGGAAGGATCACCTAGGTAGAGTGTCACAAAACTAATTTATCACTTCCTTGAAATCAATCGATCGAGAGCTCAACTGAGACCTTTTAACCATGAACAACCAACCACAAGATTCTTACAATGTTAAGATGACACAATCTATGCCCTTAAAGGTCTCGAGAAAAATTTCAATTTCATTTCACCATGGAAGAGTCAAGACACGTGGAAAAAAATGTTCTTTCAAAGAAAAATGTCTAAACTAGTCTCATTCATGTGCACCACTAGAGGATATAATATCAATTTGGGAGGATATTTGTGAATGGAGAAGGAATTTGACAGTGTCATTCTCATGCATCGTAGGAGGATATACTATCATCTTCGAAGTGGATTTTTGAATGGGAGGAAAAAAAATGTGGGATTTGAAGGATTTGTGTGCATAGGAGGAAGCGATACTATTGGTAAACTCAACACAATGAAAATTTGGTAAGGTTCAGGGTTGTATGAAAGCATATCTCTACAAACTCATTTTCCTAATTTTGATGGAGAGAAATAACACCAACGATTGTCTTCCAGTTATTGACATAGCAAATTAGGGTTAGGTTTCTAAGTGTATATATATGTGGTAGACAGATCTGCAAAAAAATGGATAGACTTGTAGGTAGAGGGACGTTTATGTACATGAGAGATTGAAATTCCGAAGGAGAGAATCATGGAGTTAGAACTTGGATCAGAATCAAGCTCTCCTATTTTACTTCATCTAATAATCTCCATGGATCACTCCCATGATGTTAAACCATGATGCTATCGAAAACTACCATTGCTTAATTCGGGCCCTAAGAACTATAGGAGCTTTGATATCACTGTTAGAATACATGAGAATGGAGATCAGCAGTATATATTTTATTAATATGATACACATATAAATACATGATCTACGACATTTGGATTCATCTTCCAAGAGGTCTCTTGGACTTCCGATGACAAGTCCTATTCACTTGTGACTTTTCATAATCCTTCTCAAGTGAACAATACAAAATATCATAACCCTAAAGGATTAGGTTTCCAACAAATATAAATTAACTATAACACACACACATATATAGAGAGAGAGAGAATATTACATATGTTAACTTATGTCTTATAACTATATTATATATTAACTTTTATAGTTTTTATAATATCGCATTAACTATTATGGTATGGTTTTTGAGCTCATAATTAATGTTCATGTGTTTTCTCATTGTATGTCATAGTTAATTTAGTTGAATTTAGAGATTTTAGGGTAAATCATTAATGCAATGCAAGCCCTTAATTTCCCACATCAAATGTCATCAAGCTGGAGATTTCAACACATATAATAAATTTGGTGATCTTGAATTATAATTAGATGCCAGTATGATGTTGATTTAAGATGAATTAATGTGCACCCCTCAACCACTTGATCCAATATTAAGCAATGCTAGTCAAATTTGGATAAAATATAATTAATATTTGAAAAAAAAATAATATATGTTTTCAGTCATGGTTGGCATTAACCTAGGAAAAATATGGGCTAGGATCGAGTTTCAATTCATGATGTAAATAATTATATAGTACATGTTTTTTTTTTTTTTTTGTAAGTAAGAGATTTTATATATAAAGGGCCTTCAAAATCCATACCAGAGTTAGAAAATCTTGAAAACAATTGTGTTGTAGTTACTGAACTGCCCCAAGAAAGGGGAAACCAGTTCAGCCAGCTGGCTAAGTCTAATATTTTACAATCTAACAGTCTTAGATAAACAGGTCTAATCTGACTAGGCTACAGCTAAGAAAATAAACTAGTAAAAAAGATCAGATCCCCAGAGGGGTCAGGCACTTGGCAAATAACCTGGCCAAGTGGCTTGGTATGCCATGTCCCAAGGTTCCTCTTCGATGGGTGTCCCTTTCCCTTTCATTTGCATGTCAGCATCCAAGTTTCCCCTTCCAGGTTGGCAACTGGTAGAGTGACTCCGGGTGGATTGTGCATGGACACCCATAGCTGCCTCAGCCTCCGTGTCCACGTGCGTGGCCTGCACCAAGTCGCCACCTTCTAGCTATTGCACCTATTCATTCCTGTCAATAGGCTCTACATGGGGCATCTCTGTTGCTGTCGCAACTTCTGGAGTGGAGTGGAAAGATCCCTGGAAGGTGGAAAGGATCTAAAGAAGAGTCGAGGTTTTCCCATCCAAAAGCTACAATCGAAAATGAAGGTCCTCCAATCCTTGCCAGAGCTCAAACACCAACCCATAGAGGATGGCCAGACTGTCCTGCAGCTGCAATTTAGGAATGGAGTCGGTTGAAGAGTGTGTGTTGTGTTGGGCATTCTGAAGAAAGGGTGGCGCCTCCAAGGGTGGGTGGGAGGAGCAGGCTACTGGTGCAAAAGAAGGCTCATTAGCAAGGAAATTTGGAGGAATTGTGGGAAATCGTGAGAGAGATCTCGGTGAGCTATTGGTGATGACCAGACATTCAAATCGGGAGGCAGGCGGGGTGGAGGAGGTGAGAGGTTCCAGCTTGGGCTACGAGGAGTGAGTAGAGGGCGAGCCAGGGAGAGAAACAAATACATGGCGCCAACGAGGATGCCATGGAGATCCTCTCCTTGGCCTCCCTCTTTGTCGTGGAATTTTGAGCTCGCAGGGAAGGAAAAACTGAAGAGAATGTCCTGGATGGACATGGAGAGCCTGGAGAAGTCCGAAGGCGGTGAGCGCCATGAAGGATGGAAGCCAGAGTAAGCCAGGTCTGGGTGGCTGAGGGATAAGAGGGTTGGGTCGCATGCGGGGGTTAAAGTCGCTTGCAAATAGAGAAGCCATGGAGGAGACAACAATGGGAGTCGAGCACAACAACATTAATGGTGTAGCGGACATCGTAAAAGAAAATAAATGCATGGATTAGGTGGTGGGTCTTGGCACGAGCCCGACACATAGTCCCCTGCCGTGTTGGCCTATCCTCTCCTCCTCATCCCGCCATGTTGCCCACAATAACACCCCATCCGAGGGTTTGTCCACTGTCGCAGCCTTACGAATGCATTGCTAGAGAATAGGGTGTGCAGGGTTGAGGGACGTTTTTCATAGGAGATCTGGTCCATCCCCATCAGTCCCCAGGTTAGCCAGTTCATCCGCAACTTGGTTCGCCTTTCACCTGATGTGTGCAGGTATAAAGGCCTGATTAGGTTGCAAAAGATCTGCTATAGTATTTATCCCTTGTAAGAGTCTCCAGCTGGGTGAGATTTTTTCCAGTTCTACTCCATTTAAGATTCTGCTGAAAAGATTGATAATGATTTGGGAATTGCCTTCTACAATCAGCTTGGGGCAGCGATTCTCATTGGCTAATTGAGGTCCTCTGGTGAGCCCCCAAAGTTTCATTGCATTGTTCATAGTGTGACCAAGGGAGCCTACGTTAATGAGAAGGATGTGTCCAAGGTGGTTGCGGAAGCCCACTTCATATCCCACTGCTTCTGGGTTGCCTTTGGAGGCCCCATCAAAATTGATCTTGATGAAGCCACCCGAGGGGGGGGGGTGTCCAAGAGGAGGGGTTGCTTTGAGGGGGAGGAGAAGATACGGGAAGAGGTGAGTCAAGAATTGGGGGGTACTTCCAGTACTGGAGGATCAGAAGTTCTGTGGGAGTGCTGATTAGATCTTTTTCAGTCCAATGCTGAAGGTTGATAGTTTCCAAAATGTTGAGGCGACATTGGTTCCAGCAGTGGTGCCACAAGAGGTGGTCATTCCTAAAGAGCCTTCTATTTCTTTCCTTCCACACCTGCTAGAGAATGAATCCTGGAAGAAGTTTCCAAATACAATTTAGAAGGGGAGATTGAAACACTTGGTCTCTCCATTCCATGATTATGTCAATGATGTTGTCTCTCTTGTGATCCGAGGTATGCATAATTAGCGCACTTTGATCCCAGATTTGAGCAGTGTAGGGGCAAGTGTTGAGGAAATGATTCATGGTCTCAGCTTCTTCTCCACAGAGCATGCAGATAGACGAGCCAAAAAATCCTCTTTTTGAGAGGTTATCCTAGGTGAGAATGCTTGAATGGGTGACGAGCCAGAGGAAGAGAGTAATTTTAGGCCAATGTTTAAGGCCCCATATTTTTCTCCAAACCTTCCTTGTGGGTAGAGGGTCTGAGTGAGTTTTGATGACATAGGCCTCTCGTATGCTGAAAGTGCCCCATGGAAAGTATCCCCATCGTAGGATATCCTCTACTATAAGTTTGGGGATTTTTCTTTTGGTCATTTCTTCCTGCCAGGGTCTTAGGTCCACGTGCGCCTCTAGGTTCAGGCGCTCCCTATTTAAGTGCCAGCATCGCCATGTGTCCTCTGTTGGATTGTCTTGCCAGTAATCAGTGACTTTTGTCAGGCCCGCCTGTGTAGCTTGGATGCTAATATTCTCAGCCCAATCCTTGTGGTCTAGAGTTGGCCATTGTTGCCAGGAATCTTTCCAGAAGAGGGTTGTTTTCCCATTTCGGATTTCCCAGAAAGCATGATTTGTTACCAGATGTTTATTTTGCTTAGTTGCTGCCCAGATTAAGGAACCTGGGTTGTCCCCATTCCATCTTATTAAGTTCTTCTCCACCGTATCGGCTGCATATTTCCTTCTCCAAATCCTGGCCCAGAGATCCTTGGGATTTTTTAACCAACGCCACCAGATCTTGGTGCTAAGAAATTTATTCATGATGGAGGGGTCCCTTAGCCCAAGGCCTCCCTATGCTTTGGGTTGGCAGGGTTTGTCCCAGCTGATCAGTGCTATTTTCTTCCCTGTGTTGAGGCCTTTCCAAAGGAAGTTCCTCTGTAAGCTTTTTATTGTTGTGAGGACAAACTCTGGGGCAACAAGCACCAAGAAGGAATAGATGGGGAGGGCTTGAAGAATGGCTTGAAGGAGAATGAGGTGACTAGGGAGGTTTAGTGCTCTGTAGGTCTAGGAAGATAGCCTCTTGGAAAAGGAGGAGAGGAGTTGTTCCCAAGAGGTGTTTTTGAGGGTGTTATCAATTAGGGGGATGCCAAGGTATTTGGATGGAAGGGAGCTTCGTTTGAAGCCCAAGATATCAAAGATATGGTGTTGAATTGGAGCAGGCGTATTGAAGAAGAAGATCTAAGATTTGTCTTTGTTACAATCCAGGCCGGAGGCTTTAGAGAAGGTTTCAAGGATTGAGAGGAGGGAGTGAGATTCGCGTGCTATAGGGGTACCCATCATTAAAGTGTCATCCACAAAATGGATATGTGAGAGCGGGGGGGAGATACCATGCAGAGGTATACCTGTCAGCAGGTTGCTTTCTATAGCTGCGTGAATGGAGCGACTGAGACCCTCGGCCATGATGATGAAGAGGAAAGGGGAAAGAGGGTCTCCTTGTCTGATTCCTCTAGATGGGGAGAAAGGACGGGAGGGAACTCCATTGATAAGGATGGAAAAAAAAGTTGAGGAGGTTAGATTTAGAATCCAATCCACCCAGAGCTTGTCGAAGCCAAAGGCAAGGAGCATTTCCCGCATATAATCCCAGCTTAACTTATCAAAGGCTTTAGAGAGGTCTAGTTTAAGTAGCATACCTAGCATTCTGGTCTTCTACAAGGAGTGAATCACTTCATGGGATAGGATGACGCTATCCAAGATTTTTTTGCCTTCAACATAGCCCGATTGCTCCGGAGAGATGATCGTTGGTAAGATGGGCTTGAGTCTTCGGGCAATCAAATTGGTTAGGAGTTTATATATGACGTTGCAAAGTGTGATCAGCCTGAACTTCTTAGCATGGTAGGCCTGTCCCTCTTTGGGGATGAGGGTGAGGAAAGTCACATTGAGAGCCTGGAGGACTTGTCCTGAAGATCGAGAGTCTTCAATGATTTCCCACACCTCTACTCTGATCATCGGCCAACAATGGTGAAAAAAATCGTTGGTGAAGCCATTTGGGCCTGGAGCCTTGCACTTGGGGGTGTCCTGAAGCGCCTAATCCACCTCCTCAATAGTGATGGGCTGGAGTAGGGCTGAGTTTTGCTCCAAAGTAACTAGGGAGGGCACATGCTGCGTGACCTTGGCTATGGCCTCAGATCTATCCGGGAGGGGTTCCGTGAAGAGATCTTTGTAATAGTCTATCAATGTCTTCTCCAGATCTTCATGGGCATGGATAGGCTCGTCATTGGTGGAGGTTAACTGAGAAATTATATTGGTATGTCGGTGGTGAACAGTGGTTCTGTGAACGAATTTGGTGTTTCGGTCCCCCTCCTTGAGCCACTGGATGCGAGATTTATGTTTCCACAGAATCTCTTCTTGGCCTTTTCTAGCCTCCAGCTGTTGATTTAATTTTGCTTCCTGGGTTTTAAGCTCATCCGTTATCCCTTGAAGCCGGATCTAGTTTTGAATCATGAACATTTGTTCTAACAACTGCTTTTGGGAGTCGAAGATATAGCCGAAGTTTTGCTTATTCCAAAGTCTAAGTCTTTTCTTGAGGTTCTTTAGCCTTTGCTGAAATCTGTACATCTTGGAGCCGCGGGGGACCTCTGCCTCCCTCCACCAATCCTGGATCTTTGCTTGGAAATCTGGGTGGTTGAGCCAAAACTGTTCAAACCTGAAGGGTTTTTTCCCTAGAGTGGCTGGCACCTCCAGCCATAACTGAATGGGCCAGTGATCTGAGCCATGGAAATCTAGAATGCTGGCTTCCAGGGCTGTCCCTTTCAGCATGAGGGAATTAGAGATGAGAAAACAATCTAGCCTGTAGGTGATTTAATGTATTATGGTTATTCTGTTTGTCTAGGTTTGGACGCCATTGATGGTTTCTAGGTCGATGAGGTTGATGTTATCAATGAGGTTGTTGAAGTCACTGGAATCCTGATCCAGGCGTCTTGATCCCCGTATGAGATTGTAGTCTCTGCCAATAATACATTTGTTGTTCCCAGTTAAGGTGGAGAGGTACTCTAGGTTCCTGAGAAAGTCTTGCTTATCCCTGGGGCTAACCATCCCATAGACATTGGTAAGGTGTCCGGGTTTGTTAGAGCCAATGAGCCTATAGTCTGCAGTGATGGACCATTTGGTAGTGATAAAGTTTTCCATGATCGTTGGGTTGGTGTTCTAGAGGATAGCTAATCCTCTAGTTGTACCTGTGGCGGTGGTAGAAACTGCTTCCCCTTGCTTCCAACAGTAGGGGAGTAACCTGTCAATGTCTTCAGTGGTGCATTTTGTTTCCTGAAGTAACATTATATCTAGTTTTTCTGCAAAGATCAGATCCTGTAGAAATTTTTTCTTGCTATGTCCATTGAGGCCTCTTATATTCCAGGAGATAATATTCATGAGGACGAGGGGGTGGAAAGAGGGGGAAAGTTGTCCGAGATAAGGTGGATTTGACCAGAGTTCACCATGAAGTGACCTATTTCTTGTATGAGCTTGTTGGTTGACTTCCTTCCTCTCTTCTTTTCGTCTTTCTGAGTTTTTCTCTGGCTCTTTGACTGATTACCCTGTATGCCCATACCCTTGCTAGATCGAGTTGTGGATCCAGCTGAGGAGTTAAGGAAGACCTTGTGCACCTTCCATAATTGATCCTGAGGTATGGTGTACATTTTTTGGTGTCTATAGGCGTGTTTGAGGTGCTCCAGGTCCACCCCAGCTAATTCTTGCTCTTCTAGCTCCATTTCGGCATCTCCATCCTCTACCTCCAAATGGTCTTGCTGGCTGACAGCAGGGTCTAGAGATGAGTTATTTGGTTCCTTCTCCTGTATTGGTCGTTCTCTTCCTAGGCTCATGTGTTGGGGAGTTTTTTTTGTGTGGAAATCGTTGGGGTTTATGGGGACTGATGGATTCTCTAGTTGACCCTGTAGTATTGCATATTTATTACTAGTGGATGGATCTATACTTACTTGGGCTGACTGCTTTCATCCTCCTTGTCTTTTCTTTCCTGCTGGTTGAGCAAAGCCTTTCTTGTCTTTGCCGACCTTTGGGTTCCCCTCTTTGTGAGCAGCATTGAGGGGGCATTCTCTGAAGAGATGTCCGTGATTGTGACATTTCCCGCATCTGAACAGGATGTGTTCATATTCGATGGTGTGGGTCCAGTCCTCATCATGGTATTCTAGGATATTGGATCCTGGGAGTGGCTTGGCTATGTTCAGGTATATGCAGATGCGCGCATAGGAAGTGTACTGCCTCTACTTAGTGGCCCCTGAAGACTTAACATAGATTCTGATGGTATTACCTATACCGGCCAGAACCTCTTCCAACCAGAATTCCTAGGGGAGGGAGTATAGTCTAATCCATACTAGTGCATGTGCAAAATCTTCCTTTTCAGGGATGAACTTCTCGGTCTAGAATCTTAGGAAGAGTCCTGCTAAGTTGTAGAAGTAAGGTCGTCCATCAAAAATGCGGTTGCGGTCCTCAAGGTTATGCATAATGATTGTGAAGAAGCCCTTGGATCCTAGTTGCAGTTCATAGTGTCCTTTTGGCTTCCACCAGTGTTGTATCCATTTGATCAAGTCCCATTCTAAAGGCCAGAGCCCTAGGAATTTTCCTACTAGGGCGTAGTCTCTCATATATTTCTTTTGTTCTTCTATGTGTGGTGATTTGATGATGTATTTCGGGGCCTGTGGTGCTTGTGGGATGCATTTGCCTGGCATCCATGGTATTGATGTTGTAGCAGGTGTAGCCTCATTTTCTGGATCAATATCCATGTCCCGATCCTTGAAGGTTCCTTCCGTCAGGAGCTTTGAGTGTTGATCTGGAGGAGGCTTGAAGGTGGGTCATTTTAATCCTTCTCCCAAGCTTCCATTCACTGTGGCCTGGCTGTAAGAGGTGTCGTTCGGCCCTCCGTCCTTCAGATTCATGAGCCCCAGCGGGGAAAAAATTGTGACAGTGCAGCCTAAACCCTAAACCTAGGTTGCAGAGTGCATTTTGACATCAACACCTTTTTAATCCCAAAAAATTTATAATATTTTTTAACCTAATACCAACGACCATTATACAGTACATGTTATTAGGTGCGGTGTCGCATAGAATGGGTGACATTGTTAAGCCCTAGAAAAAGTCCCATGTTATGTATAAAACCTATTATTAAGCCCTAGATATTGAATTATTACATT
>JZKD02S1692986.1:1254481-1276690 GCA_000966675.3 Picea glauca | reverse complement strand
TATGTCTTATAACTATATTATATATTAACTTTTATAGTTTTTATAATATCGCATTAACTATTATGGTATGGTTTTTGAGCTCATAATTAATGTTTATGTGTTTTCTCATTGTATGGCATAGGTAATTTAGTTGAATTTAGAGATTTTAGGGTAAATCATTAATGCAATGCAAGCCCTTAATTTCCCACATCAAATGTCATCAAGCTGGAGATTTCAACACATATAATCAATTTGGTGATGTTGAATTATAATTAGATGCAAGTATGATGTTGATTTAAGATGAATTAATGTGCACCCCTCAACCACCTGATCCAGTATTAAGCATTGCTAGTCAAATTTGGATAAAATATAATTAATATTTGAAAATAATAATAATATATGTTTTCAGTCATGGTTGGCATTAACCTAGGAAAAATATGGTCTAGGATCGAGTTTCAATTCATGATGTAAATAATTATACAATACATGTTATTAGGTGTGGTGTCGCATAGAATGGGTGACATTGTTAAGCCCTAGAAAAAGCCCCATGTTATGTATAAAACCTATTATTAAGCCCTAGATATTCAATTATTACATTTCTAGTGTTATATTTCTATGTCGGCTAGAAACCTTCATTGCACCCTTTCATTATAATTGTACCCTTTGTCTCCTATATATATATATATATATATATATATATACACCAAGGAGATCTAGTCTTAGGATCATCTTATCTCATCTCATATTGTATTTTGAATTGGATATATTGTAAAAGGTGATTTCCCCCTTGAAGAGGATTGTATTCATTGACATTTTTATCAATTTTAATGCGTTGGATCATAACATTTGGTTTCAGAGTATCGATCCTAGGGTTTTGTTGCCTCAAGCAAGTCATCTTGGCATTTTCGCTATAACTTGTTTTTTTCTAGGATGTTTCAGACATCAAAATTTAGAGGTTACTTAGTAAATATATCCAGGTATATCTAGTAAAAAATTTAAATTCTCGGTCATTATACTTTCAGAGACATAGCCTATGGAAAATAGGGTTTTTGACTCAAAGTCATCTTGTTATTTTCTCTATAAAAAAAACTTCTAGGAGGTTTCAGATCTTGATGTTTTGTGGAGATGAGGAGACATATCCCAGTACATGTTTTCCAAATTTCATATTATGGTTTGCTATACTTTAGGATATATAGTCCATGTAAGACGAGGCTTGTGACTAATCCTAAAATCAGTTTTAAAATAGTCATCTTGTCATTTTCATTGTAATTTTTTTTGTGTGAAGTTTATGACTCTGAAATTTTGAGAATCTTGAGGAGATATTGCCATAGCCTTAATTTCCATCCTATAGAGCCATAGGGAGACGTGTAGTAGGTCATCTATAGTGAAACCCATGACACCCTCTGTAACATTCTAGATTCATAGAGTTTCGAAGAAGAAAGCGAGGGATGAGTTGTTTCTTCATAGCATGAGCCTTGGAACTCACACTATTCACATCTCCATTGGTCTCTAGAATATCTAGAAGCTCTCCCAAGCCTCTTCCAAGGATCTATATAAAGAAGGCAAATCTTGAGAAAGAGGAGGAAGAATCATTTACATATACATACTATTAAAATTCAAAGGTGCTTCTCCATCTACATTAGTTACAGTTAGGTTGCCTAGCTTGGTTGAAGAGATGAGGAGGACAAAGGAGAAAGGGGAAAATGGGAATGCATCTACACCAAGAGGTAATTGTTTCGATGTATTTCCATTATTCATATTAATAGATCATTGATTTTCTCCTATGAATGTTTGTTTTCATGCATAAATGTTCATATTTGATTGGTTTTATTATAGATTAGGTTAGATCCAATCTAGATCTAGGATTGTAACACTAATAAGAGAAGTAGGAAGGCACTTCTTGTCTTTTGTGTGTAGGAAGCAGGTTGTAGAAGTTGGAGTAGGAACTTTAGGACTGTAGCAGCTAAGACATAAAAAGAACAACCTTCAAGAAAAGGTATGTCATTCTATCATTTCTTAGTTTAATTATGAATCCAATTGCTTGAGTCTAAAGGAAATCCATAGAATTCTATCCCTCTTTCTATCTAGGATTAGTAGGAAGATCCTACGGAGATATTACTATCCAACCATGAGATTTTCTCCATAACTAAAATGGTGACTCCACTGGGGAAGGATCTTTGATTCTTCTCTGGTTCAAAATCCATTACCTTTTATTATTTGTTTTGATTTGGTTGTTTTCTTCCCTGATACTCCCTTAGAGGTTGGATCCCTCAGATATGAATGGATCTGGTTCAGATCTCTCTTTTTATAAAAAATTGTAGGGTTTCAGTTGTTGCATTACTACTAACAAACGACATGTCATGTGTTTCAGGTCATCTAACCCACGACACCCCCTATAAATTGGGAAAAATGCAGAATTACAACATCTCTCTGATAAAATATGATTTGTATGGTCTCTTGGATCTGTGATTGATCTTTTTTATTGTATCCCATTTCTGATTGAGTTCTTTTGTCACACCCTTGTATCTTCAATTTCAGTTTGAAGTGTATTTGTGTGACTTGCTTGGATTGTTTGTTTACACTTGTTTGTTGGCTGGTGATCCATTGTATTTGGGAAGTGCACCCAAAATATTTGATCAGATCTGGTAGTGTCTTGTATTGATTGCATTTGGTTCATTTGTCTTCTTGTGATGGGTCTTCATTACTATGTACAATTTCATAAGTAAGTTTTGGGTGAGATTCTTGTATATACATTGGAGCGGGTTTTTCAGCATCACCACCAATTTCCTATAGCCCTTTCTTGTTGATTTGTTGGTTTTTCATTTGCATATTGTGTTCTTGATTAGATTAAGAAACCCTTTACATCATATTTGGAAAAATAAACAAAAAATATTTGCATGCTTACAATCTTTTGAAGCATTAAAAACAAAGTGCATTGTTGAAGTGTGAGATCTTGTCAAATATTGGATCTAGTTTTTCTTGAATGGTTTCTTGGTGTTTGAAAGATCGCATTATGAAGTTTAGAAAGAAAAGGATCTCTTCTCCCTCCCATAGTTAAAATTCATCGAATTGAATAAGCACATTATCATTTTTTGCATTGCTTTGGTTGGGTCAAGAGTAAACACCATAAAAGTTTCATTCATTCTCCCTTTGGCATAACAAGAGCCATAAGAAAATAATTTGTAAATTAAAAATCATTAAACTCTTTTCTTTGTTAGCAAACCAACACTAGATAGGTTTAGGGCCTTGGAATAGGATTGGAGAGTGAACTCTCCAAGGCAACCCAAATGAAACCTAGAGTCATTAAAGAGTGTAAAACTCATTCTTACAACCATTATGTCAGGAAGCTCCTCTAACACAAGAGTCAAGAATAAGGTCGCATCAGGGAAAGTAGGGAGATTACCCCGTTCTTCTTGTTTTGGTGTTTGTGGTATCACTTCGACTACTACGTATACAAGGGTTTCATTGGTGCCAAGCCTCTGTTTGAGGTAATACCTTTGGAGCTTTGGGATTAGTTATTATTCCCTTACATGTGGTTAGACCTACAACTATTCACCTGATCATTGATTATGAGGTGGTGGCCTTAGTGACCTTTACCAGGTAGCCTATAGAGGTGGTTGCAGGTGGGACTTTTCTATAGTACCTAGGGCAGGCATTCGTTCACGGTATCGGTTCCCTTGGAGGGTTCCCACCTTAATAAAGGGTACTTGCACTGGTCAGGGATGTTTCATGTTGTTCATTGTAACTTCTTCTCATAATTTTGCTAGCTAACATTGTGGGGACTTCATCTCCCCCAGAGGGTTGGTTTTCAGAAGGCCCCCTAAGCCATTGGTTTTCTTGTTGTTGTCCTAGATTTTTTAAGGGTGTGCTCTTTGGTTCCTTTTATACATTGGCCTTAGGTTGAACTGTGTTTTGATTTTCACATATTTTTTCACCATGGCTGAATCACCACATCGATCCCATCAATTATGAGGACTAGAGCCAATCATGGAGGTACAACCACCTCTCAAGCAACGTGAGATATGTGACTATGAATTTGAATATTCCCATCTTTGGTTTAAGGGTACTCGTCTGGTTGAAGTGGAAGTGATCGAAAAGATTCCTCCACCCAACTTTAACCATCCTTTGACTAAACTAGACATAGCCATACTTGTCCAGGTAAGGGAACTTTTTAGTGAACCTTTTCCTATGTTTAGCAATCCGTACACCATGGCAAGCCCAAGTGTTTTGTCCAATGTGGTTGAGCCATCAATCCCATCCGCGAGTGGGAATGGGGGAATCCTCGTGATGTCTATAGTACCATTCCTGTGCACCATTTGACCTACACCAACTATGCCTTTTTCTATGGGTCCCTCTATTTGAGGGACACCAATTGTGTCTTCTTTTCCATCCATTAGTCTACCTAGAATTCCTACACCCATCCCCTCCATTATAATTCCCACATATGGATCTTCTTCCAGTGGGGTGCTGAGCCTTGGTTTCATCATGGGGAGTGGAGTTCCTTCCATCTTCACCATTCCTATGAGTGGCCCAACATTTTTAGGTGTTGGTTCACCTTTTGGATGGAACATTCTTAGTGGTTTTGGGGTTGTCCCTAGTCAGGCTGGGGGCAACAATATGTTAGGAGGGTTTAATTTCCCATGGGTTAGCACAACTTTCCCTGGGGGCATGTACCTTGGGGGAAAATTAGCACAATAGGGAGGATTTCCCTTTCTTCATACCTTTGGTCCTAGGAGTTCTTCCCTAAGACTATTTTTGGGAACACATTTCATTTAGGGTCTACACTTACCCTTGGGGGAAATCCCCTCAGTGACACATCTAGTCCTAGGAGAGGCCATTCTCCTAGAAGTGCCACCATCCTTGGGGGAACTCACTCTTTAGGGACACCTCAGGCCTCCAACAGTACAAATCTAGGGGGACCACAAGGTTCATTTGGGATGTCAAGAACTTTATCTTCATCCTAGTATTCATTTACACATATGTCGTTGTCTTTCCTTGCACGTTAGACTTGCTTGTTTTTTCGCGTTTGAAAAATGACCCTATTTCCCATAACCCATCATGGACGTTCATGCATGCTAAGATACCATTAGACATGCCCAAATTCGATAGAAAGTCAGGGGAAGACCCCTCCAAACACATCATGACATATCATTTGTGGTGCTCATCCAATTCATCGATGGATGATAGTGTGAGGCTGCTTCTTTTCCAAAGATCCTTGGTCGAAAGTGCCACAAAATGGTACATTGAATTAGAAGGTGCCTCTTCTAACAGTTTTAACGACTTGGCAATGGTGTTTCTAACGCATTACCAATTTCCCATATGATACGAGATAAGAATAGAGCTCTTGACATCCCTTCGTTAACACACTTCCACTCACATTTTTTATCATATACATGAGTGTCGTTGATGGTGTAGGATGATCAAGACCTATATTCCATACAAACTCCTAATGAATTGGTTCACTAAGTCCCTCTTACCAACCATTTCCAAGGATCTGGCTAAGGTTGGGGAAACTACTGAAGAGCAATCCATTATGCGTTCATGACACTTATAATTGATCTACTCTTAGTCAGGAACTCATTATGAAATTATCCCGCATGCTCCTAGGTCGTTGACAAATCCAAAAAATCCAAGCTCGGGACACACATTGATGGCATGGTGGGTTTTGTATCCCATTCCCTTGTGGGACAATTAGTTGACCAGATGGGTCACATGTCTATTTCATCAAACCTATCAACTACTAGTTCTAATGCTCAAACTATAATGGTCCCCAAATAGACATCTGAGGTGAAATCGGTGAAATCTATGCCACCGAATAATCCCCAACAACCTGGAGGGAAAAGTAAGAGGAACAAAAAGAAGAACTCTAATATTGAGCAAGGGGCTTCTCCTACCCAAGACAATCAAGAAGGGGGCACGAAAGAGAAGAAGAAGAACTAGTTCCCCTACACAATATGTGGGGAGGACCACCCTACTCATCAGTGTCCTTAGAAGGATGAGGTCCATCGATTGTTGGCTCAACAAAGGGGGCCCCAGTAGCCTACAGTCCTAAGTCATTATTTTCCCCCTCAACCTCAACACATGGTTGCAACAAATCATGCCCCTCCACAAGGAGAAATGACAAGTACCCCTTAGCATGAGGGGTCATCCTCGAATGCTTCAATTTTCATGTGTGACCATACGGTCAATTTCCAGACTCGAGCAAAGAACTACAACAACTCTAATCCCACTCTTGATGTGCATGAGCCAACATCCTCTTCCCATCCTAGTGGCCCCCTTAATATTTAGAAGCCATCCTTTGACACACCACTTCACTCCCCGAAGGGTGTTCTTCAATGAACAACACATAACCCAAATACATGGGTTGGCCATAACTAAAATATTGTGGAAGACTTGGCCCAAGCACCTTGTGCCATGTCTGCACTCAAATTTCTCCAAAGTTGTCCGACGCAACAAAAATATTTGTTGTCTACTATAGAAGGGGTTGATCCCTGTTGGCCCTTGACCAAGTTTTGGGAGATCCTTGGTCAAGTTTGACCTATTTTGGGACTTCGACAACCTGTCGAAGGAGGAGCACAAGACAAAGCGGAGATCATGGGATCTCGCCCCATTTTTTGGGTCCTTTTTGGGATTTGGGAATATGTAAATGGAATGGGATGTCAGCCCATGGGTTCACCCATGTTTAGGCCCATTTTGTAATGTATAAATAGAGATCTAAGCAATGTACGAATAGTTGATGGCTTAGTGCTAATCAGTTGTAAGTTGCTAAGTGCAATTGTGGTTTGTATATGGTTTGTGCGTATTGTGAGAGACTTGCAGAACTAAGTGAAAGTGGTTGTAACAGATTGTGGAAGGCTTTGTGCTATAATGCAGGGAAGGAGGATCAAGTGAGGTGCGCAAATATCCTATCCTCTGCGAAGTAGGATTTTTGGGGGCTTTGTGCTTGTAATTGATTGACTGAAGGAAATAAAGAAGAAGAGTTGGTGGACATAGCCCCAGTGAAGGGGTGAACCACCTAAATACTGTGTTATTATTCTCTGTGTGATATTCTGATATGTTTATGTGTTATGTGCTAAAGTGCCTTGATATAGATAGATAGATCTATCTATGCTTTGTGCTTATGATGAATCTGGATGCTAGATCTAACATCTGCGAACTTTCCTAGTGCTTGAATCTGTTAGATCTGATCTAATTCCTTTGCTAAGTGTTTATATACATCAGATCTGAGTGAATGATGTGATACTTTGTTATGTCTGCGCAGTAGAATAATGGTTAAATATTGATGAAGTGTTGGTGCTAAGTTCTCTGTTAAGTATTATATTCATAGATTTGTGTCCCAGCTAAGGTTGCAGACACTTGAGTCCTGCAACCACCCCTGCCTCTACCTCAAGTGAGACTTCATCTGCTTCGCAGATGTTTCTGAAAGGATTGGTAGTTAGGGTTTTTTTGGTGTGCTATTTTAGCATTGAACCCTGGGTCTGCCCTTGTGCTAACAAATGGTTCCGTTGTCGAGACCTGAAATTGTGATTGCTGGGAACTGATGAAGAAGAAGCTTTGTGCAAAGATTCGATCTGAAACCATGGAAGCTCTGTGTGTAGCCCTGTTGCTTCAGTGTGCAGTAATCTACTTGATTTGTGAAGCTATGTGCTAAGGAAAGGAAACTAATTCGAAGAAAAGAGGTAAGATCTGCAAACTCTGTGCTCTGATAAAGGTAAGAATAGTGAAAAGTTCTAGATCTAAAATTTTTGTGCTCTGAAAAAACAAGATAAGTGGAGATTTTTGTTTCAAAAATATGGATCTAGGTATGTTTGATAGATTCTATCCTAGCCTAAAAAATAGGGAATTAATAGATGTAAGAAGGTTTGATTTGCATAGATATGATAAGGATAGTGAAAGATATGTTATACCTATGCATAGAAAGAATTTTTGGACTAACAAATGGATGCAGGATCCTAGAAAGATTTTTTTGCAGGTTAGCTACTATGATCCTGGCGTGTAGTATGAGAAAGGTTGGGGATCATTTAAAAGAAAGAGAGGATTAACCCTCTGTTACAGTTGCAGAAAACCAGGACATCTTGCTAAGGAATTCCCTAAGAGAAGACCTATTTTTCTTTGTTGCAAAGCTATGGGCCATGAAGTATTGGATTGCCCTAGAATGATTGCTAAGCTTGACAAGATGAATGTGAGATAAGAGAACCATGAGGAAGGTCAATAAACTATAGAACCCTAGAAAGAATCAGAGAAATTATTGCTAAAGATGAAAGAAAACATGGATGATCACAAAAACATCAATTTATCAGAAATATTCAAAGAAAAAGAGCAAATCGAAGAAAGAATAGGAGACTTCGACATCAACTGTACTTTGGATGAGGAAACACAGGTGAATATTATGACAGAAATCTTTTGGGAAACCCTAGGAAAGCCTACTATGATTCCTTCATTAGAAGGAATAGAATTATTCAAAGGAAAACTGATAACCCTATGTGGGAAGATCGCTCAGATACCTATGTATGTCAATGGAACTGCGACAGAGGAAGAATTTGAAATTATTATATTTATGGAGGACAACGCTCCATTTCCAATTTTGTTAGGCAAGACTTGGACTAAGAAAGACCAGATCCAAAGGAAAGAAGAAGAGGAAGCTCTCGAACAGAAAAAGCAGGACCTAATGGATTTCATGACTAGGATAATCACACACTTGACTGAAGAGCAGGAGACCAGATCGAAGCTATTTAATACCAAGGACTTGGAAGTCGAAGTTGTAAAAACACTGGAAGAAACAGGGAAGACTGAAGCACCTAGTCTAGCTATAGAAAAAGTATTACCCTTGAACCCTAGGGAAGAATCTCAACCGCGCAAAGTCACTATGTCAAAAGAAGATAAGAATCAGAATGGGAAAAGGACTACTGAGATGAAGCTCACTGGAAATAAAGATAGAAAATTAAGTAAGAAGAAAGCTAAGATCGAAAGGTTATAGAAGGTTCCAGAGGAAACCTAACAGAAGGAAAATTTGCAAAATTGGAGCTTCGTCGGGATATCATAATAGCAACACATGTCACTTCACCATCGCGAAGCAATATAGCCATTGGGGACGTTATAACCATTCGATCGATGCTCCGAACAGATAGAAAGGCATTTATGGTCAGACCAGAGTGACTCGGGATGAGTCACAGGTGACTGTTGGGGGCTTGTTGGCCCTTGACCAAGTTTTGGGAGATCCTTGGTCAATTTTAACCTATTTTGGGAATTCGGCAGCCTGTCGAAGGAGGAGCGCAAGATGAAGTGGATATCATGGGATCTTGGCCCATTTTTAGGTCCTTTTTGGGATCTGGGAATATGTAAAGGGAATGGGATGTCGGCCCATGGGTTTACCATGTTTAGGCCCATTTTGTAATGTATATATTAGAGATCTAGGCAATGTAAGAATAGTCGATGGCTTAGTGCTAATCAGTTGTAAGTTGCTAAGTGTAATTATGGTTTGTAGATTCCTTGTGTGTATTGTGAGAGACTTGCAGAACTAAGTGCAAGTGGTTGTAACAGATTGTGGAAGGCTTTGTGTTGTAATGCAAGGAAGGAGGATCAAGCGAGGTGCACAGATCTCCTGTCCTCTATGAAGTAGGATTTTGGGGGCTCTGTGCTTGTAATTGATTGAATGAAGGTAATAAAGAAGAAGAGTTGGTGGATGTAGCCCCAGGGAGGGGGTGAACCACGTAAATACTGTGTTATTCTTCTCTGTGTGATATTCTGATATGTTTATGTGTTATGTGCTAAAGTGCCTTGATATAGATAGATAGATTTGTATATGCTTTGTGCTTATGATGAATCTAGATGCTAGATATAACATCTGCGAACTTGCCTAGTGCTTGAATTTGTTAGATCTGATCTAATTCCTTTGCTAAGTGTTTATATACATCAGATCTGAGTGAACGATGCAATGCTCTGTTCTGTCTGTGCAGTAGAATAGTGGTTAAATATTGATGAACTATTGGTTCTAAGTGCTCTATTAAGTATTATAATCACATATCTGTGTCCTAGATAAGGTTGCAAACACTTGAGTCTGCAACCACCCTTTCTTCTACCTCGGGTGAGACTTCATCTGCTTCATAGGTGTTGTTGAAAGGGTCGGTAGTTAGGGTTTTGTTGGTGCACTATTGTAGCGTTGAACCCTCGGTCTTCCCCTGTGCCAACAATCCCTCGGAGTCAAGTTTGATAATCTTTGATTCTAATCAAGTTAATCATGGGTTCTCCCATCAAATTGCTTTCCATATCAAAGTGAGAATAATGGGGAAAAATATCTTCCATGCTGTGATTGATGAAGGAGCCTAGACTTGCATTATTTCTATGTCATGTTGGAAGGCCCTCAACTTCCCAAAGCTCGATACGTCTACAACATTATTGAAATAATTTGATGGACATATGTTCCATCCCCATGAAATTATCACCTCCTTACCCATCAAATTAGGTGGTAAGACTGTCTTTGTTGTTTTGGGGGTCGTCGATGCACCTCTTGAGTACAATTTTTTACTCAGGCGCACTTGGTTCTACGAGATTACTCCAGTTGTCGCATCTGTCTTTAGGGTCTTATGATTCCCTCATCAAGGGAAAATAGTGATGATTGATCAACTTATGTTTTGTACCCCAGACCTTGGATCCAATGCAGGGTCTAATGTACCCTTTTTCAGTGATACCCAACAATCTTACATGAGTCTTGGTGCGGGGATGTTCAAAGACTCTTCACTTATTGGAACATTCCATTTCCCCCCACCAACTCCTACTACGAACGTTTCTAATATCAGCATGATTTCATCTTTTTCCAGTGGATCCCTTAGGTCTATCAGTCCTTGGGTGGTACTTTGTCCTGAGGATGTTGAATCATATGGAGCATCCATGCCACTCACTGTCATCAAGATTGTCGATTCAATAATCCCATCAGGATCTGTTGATATTGGTCAGCAACTCCATTTGCATATGGAGTGTGATCGACCTACTCTTCCCGAATAGGTTGTTGACTCTCTGAGTTCATGTATCATTGATCTGAATCCGGGGCGACCTTGATACCAAACTTGATCTGGTTCTAGGTTCACTTAATGAAACAATCAATTATAAGATCATTTTAATTGAACTTGATTGCATAAAAGGTGAAAATTGAAGTGCCTATAAAGGCTTGAATCCAAATTGAATATAAACTTGGTGCATGAGTTGTTAGTCTCATAATTCATTACAATATGCATTTAATAAGAATAATTGTGGAATTAAAGATATGCATAAGAAACAGGAGACAATCACATAAGACGAAGAGATCATTGCGTTGTTAACGGAGTTCACCAGAACCTTTTGGTTATGTCTACGAATTCACTTGGAATACGAATCAATTTTCATTACTTCTCCCAATGTGGGGCTGACTCTCCTTTACATAAAAGGGCTACATCTTCTCCCAAATTAAGGGGAAACAAGGATCTCCCAATGTGGGGCATAATTCTCCCAATGTAGGGGCTCACATATTACAAGCATGATTGCTTGAATCTCTCCTCAAAGATATCTCCAAAAGAGCCTCAAAGGGCCTCCAAAAGCCTTCCCAAAATCCTTCCCAATTTCTCCCAATAAATGGGTTTAAATAAGTTTTCCTAGCTCAATAATACAAAAAGACAAGATCCATAAATTTAGGATCTAGTACCTACCCAAGGACAAAAATGAGAAAGACCTTTAACTTCCTCATTGAGACTAGGAATCCACTTGTGATAAAGTGAGGAAGAGTCCAAGCCAACTCATGAGACCTTTAACTTCCTCTTTAAGACTATGAAGCTAATTTGTGAGTTGGTTTCTCACATACAACTAATTTCCCCTTAAAATTAGGAAACTAATTTGTGAGTTGGATTCTCACCACTAATTTTTTGTTTTTACAATTAAATGAATAATACGTGAGATCTTCCAACTCACTTCAAATATTAATCATTTATTACAAATAAATCATTCTTGATTAATTAATTATTCTTTTCCACTTATCATTAATTAGCATTTTAATGAACTTTTCTCCATGGTGTGCAACTTTAATAATTTTTCTCCATGGTGTGCAAAGTTAAATGATTTTCTCCATGAAGTTAATTATTTTTGTGGAGATCCTCTTGGATCATGGTGTAGACCCCCCTTCCCTCCAAAGGGTTTCTCAACCTCCTGGTCTAGGATCGTTTGAAATAATGAGTCGGAGCAACTCTTCGGCTCCTTATTGGAACCCAAAAAAATCTATCACAAGTGCTTCCTCCCTTGGCACAGGTTTTATGGAACCTGTGGGCCTATTCTTAGCATTTTACAAATCTCAACGAAAATGGGTGCTAACCCTTCTTGTTGATCCCTTTCATTTTATGTGACCATGGATTATGATCATGGGCCAGCTCCCCTCACGAATCCGTGCTTTAGATATTTTGCGAGCTCTGTGCTCCTTTTCCCCGATTCCTGAATCAACGATTTCTCCAGGACCAAATCAACAATCCATGTTCTTCTCACAACAAATGGCTATGATTTTCTCTGTGACTCCTTCCTTCGAGAGTTTTCACTTCTCCTATCTCTATTTCCCCCTATCTGCGAATCAACAAAGTGTTGATCTAACACCATGTGTCTTATCTCAATGGACGGCTAGGATTGCTTCGGCTCCCAGCTCTTCGGGTGTTCCCATCCTTGACTTTTCTTCGAAGGGTTCTTCCTCCAAAGTCCATGTATCTCTACCACATTCCCTTCCCAAGACCAATGACTAGGATCAACTCCACTCTTCGTGACCCCGCGAAAATACTTGTTTTCTCTTGGCAAACCTTCCAGAGCACTCGCTATCAGACCTCTCGAGCTTCTGTCACTTGTCTCCTCCCGACAATGGGAGACTTCACGGTCTTTGGGACTTCGTAGTCCTTGACCTTTTTTCACACTTAGTGTAATTTCCTTCTCGAGACTTAGGTTGTTCTCAAGCTTCTTATGCACTCCTTACAGAGTTATGCGCAAACTCTTCTACGACTTTGCTCAGCTTGAAAACCTTCAAGGTTCCTAGTTCCTCTATGTTCTTTAGAGAACTTTCTCATGCCCTCCTGGAAACTTAATTTTATCCCTCCTGAGCTTGTAACATGAACTTACAATGTTCTTGACTCACTCCTTGCACTCGGATAATCCTTTCGATAGTATCTCCCTTAGCCTTCCTAGAAGTCTTAAGGCATGTATTTTCCTTTGTCGATGCACTCTTGCAAAGCCTTCCTTCCTCAGAGTGTTCAAAAACCGCGGGGTTTTCTTAAGGATTTCGACACTTCAAGATGTGTTTCTTGGGTACGCTCTCACACTAGCTCAATTCCCTCATGGCAGAGTGTTACAGAGTGTTCAATAACTTTGCACTGTGTTTCCTTCTACACAGTATTTCTTCCCAAGGTACCTAACCACCTTGAAATTTCCTCCCGAGTCTGTGGATTATCCTAGTGTTCTCTCCTGGCAACTTCTCTTCTGACTCCACTGAGTTCAAACACGCACTCTTTGCATCGGCTCACAGAGTTTCTGCCCTCTGTCGTGCACTCCTTTCACTTAGCCTAGAGAACCAGACTTAATCCAACACACTCACAGATAGAAAATTGTATATCTATCTCTGAAGACGATTTCTAACATACATGTACAGCTCAAATGCATACAAATGACATTCTCAACAAATCATCCACACATCCATTACACATAAATTGAAAAACAGGAAAAATTGTCCCTTTTCTATTAATGGAAGAATGTCAAATTACAAATGTTTGAGTCTGGACTGCAACTGAGTCTCGGCTCTCTGTGTTTCTCTCCCTATATCTTATGCATATCTCATCCTCTCTATACTTGATGCCTCCTCTACTGGAAACAATACAAGAGTTTATACAAGAGGGGCTCGACGAGCTTCCCTCCAAACTAAACTAGTGGTGTCTAATCATCATTCAAAACGCCTGACTACCGAGGCAGATTACAATGATGGAAATATGATTTGAATTGGATGCAGATCTCTCCTACCATAAACCACTTAACGGTGACCTTATCTCCAGCTTGTGCGAAGGCACAACTCGGCTCTTAAAGCTTGTCAGCATTAAATGCCTTGATCACGCTTTAGATTCTCGAAGGAAAAATGAGAGGGTAGCACCTCTCCCTTCCTTGAATGCACACCACTCATGTAAATCAGTTGGCATGTGCTGAGGTGGAGTGATGTTCCTACATCATACTCCACGGCTAAGAAAATTCATGAGCTCCTGCTCATGAGCTTCCCAGCTCTGTTGAAATCCTCCTAGATCCCAAACTTTCTCCTGGAGTTGTCTTCCTTCTCTCCTTCTTTGTTGTTGTTGTTGCTCCTACATCTTTCCTACTTCTCATGCAAGTCCCTTTCTGTCTACCTTCTCCTTGCTGACAACTTCTTCCGTTGACTACAAAATCAACTTCTGTATCTCCTCTACATATTATTCCAGCTGCTTCGTCGGCTGGTTTTCCTTGTGTAGTCTACTCGGCTGCAACTCTTCATGATTTTCTATGGGTGTATCACCTTGATCTCCCATGCCTCTCCCATCCATTGTGACGTTGACTAGACACATTGCTGCAGACTCCAATTCTGCAGTCTCACCATCGAACCAATGTTTAGCTACCTCTCCTGACATACTAACTCCTGCCAATTCTCTGGTTGGTTCTACTCCAGCTTCCTCCAGTTGTAACTCGTGCTGGTATGCCTCCTCTGGCATGGCTATCTCTTGGAAGCCACCTTATGGTTCTTGACTATCCAACCAATCTTCCAGTGCCTTTAACCCCATCTCCCATTGAGTGATTAACTCAACTGGGTGCTCCCCTTCTGTTGGGATAGACTTCAGTATCTATTCTTCTTCCTCCATGAAAGTCTCAACATGTTGTCTTTCTGATGCACTCGTAACATCTATGCTAGCCTCTCCTCAGCTTCTTGGTAGGAATATCTCGACTCCTCCAATGATCAGAACACTCCTCTGATTCTTCTCATCTGTGATGAAAGTTTTCAACTTGTCATCATATTCATTCAAGCAGCTTGCAGCTCCGCATGAATCTTCATGTGGATGAGACCTTTCTTTCGCCTCCTCTCCATCTGTCAACATCCCTTACTGACATGAACTCTCATCTAAGCTCATCTCTTCTCCCTTTCCCAGTTGGAAATTCGGGATGTCTCCTTTGCACTCCTAACAGTTTATGAGATCAATTGATCCCTTTTTGTTTCCCACCTGGAATTCTATGAGACCACCACCAAATCTCTTTCCCTTATCATTGAGGTTTTCGTCATGCCTCAGCCACCTTTTTAACATCTGTTGCTACCTCTTGGCCAACAAATTATGAACAAGCCACTTAGTTTTCCTTCTCAAATGCCACTTGTATCTCCAGTGCACCTTTTCCTCCTGTTGCATCTTAAATGCTAGCCTTTCCACTTCTGCTCGAATTTCACTGATCTCTTTGTCCATATTCGCTTTGCTTCTCTACAAGTACTTTTCCCTTTGACCATGTTTATGACCTTCAATGGCCATCCTGATTCACCTGCATTCCACATGGTTGTTTACCATTTGTTGCACACCTTGCAATAGCTTCAACAGAGTGTCACACTCTCTCTCCCTTTCCTATAGAAATCAATTTTGTATTACCTCAGATACCACTCGTGGCGCAGACCCCCCTTCCCTCCAAAGGGTTGCTTGACCTCTCAGTCTAGGATCGTTCTAAATACTAAGTCAGAGAGACTCTTCGGCTCCTTATTGGAACCCAACAAACTCTATCATAGGACCTTCCTCCCTTGGCACAGGTTTTATGGAACCCGTGGGCCCTCTCCTTAGCGGTGTAAAAATTCAACACAAATGGGTGCTAACCCTTCTTGTTGATCCCCTTCCTTTTATTTGACCACGGATTACGACCGTGGGCCATCTCCCCTTGCAACTCCACGCTTCAAAGCTTTTGCGAGCTCTGTGCTCCTTTTCCTCGATTCCTAAATCAACGATTTCTCTAGGACCAGATCAATGATCCACATTCTTCTCACAGCCAATGGCTATGATCTACTCCATGAATCCGTCCTTCAGGAGTTTTCACTTCTCCTATCTTTGTTCCCCTGATTTTTGAATTAGCGAAGAACTGATCTAATGCCACGTGTCCTATCTCAATGGATGACTAGGATTGCTTTGGCTCCTAACTCTTTGGGTGTTCCACTCCTTGACTTTTCTTCGAAGGTTTCTTCCTCTGAAGTCCTTGGATATTTGCCACGTGCCCTTCCTAGCACCAATGACTAGGATCAAATCTGCTCTTCGCGACCCCACAAAAATCCTTGTTTTCTCTTGGCAAACCTTCTGGATCACTCGCTCCCAGATCTCTCGAGCTTCTGTCACCTGTCTCCTTCCGAAAATGGGTGACTTCACGGTCTTCGGGAATTTGTAGTCCTCAACCTTTTTGCACACTTAGTTCAATTTCCTTCTCGACACTTAGGCCGTTCTCGAGCTTCTTCTACACTCCTTGCAGAGTTGTGCACAAACTCTTCTGTGACTTTTCTCAGCTTGAAATCCTTCAAGGTTCCCATTTCCTTTGTGTTCTTCAATGAATTTCTCATGCCCTCCTAGAAACTTAACATTCTCCCTCCTCATCTTGTAATATGAACTTACAATGTTCTTGATGTAGTCCTTGCGCTTGGCTAATCCTTTCGACAGTTTCTCCCTTAGCCTTCCTGGAAGTCTTAAGGCATCTCTTTTTCTTTGTCGAATCACTCTTGCTAATCCTTCCTTCCTCAGAGTGTTCAACAACCCTGGGGTTCTCTTAAGGATTTCAACACTTCAGGATGTGTTGCTAGGGGACGCTCTCGCACTAGCTCAATGCCCTCCTGGAAGAGTGTTACAAAGTGTTTAGTAACTCTGCACTGTGTTTCCTTTTACACAGTATTTCTTCCCAAGGTACCTAACCACCTTGAAATTTCCTCCCGAGTATGTGAATTATCCTAGTGCTCCCTCCTGGTAGCTTCTCTTCTGACTTCACCGAGTTCAGACACACACTCCTTGCGTCGGCTCACAGAGTTTCTACCCTCTGTCACGCACTCTTTGCACTTAGCCTAGAGAACCAGACTTAATCCAACACACTCACAGATATACAATTGTATCTCTATTCCTGCAGGTGATTTCTAATATACATCTACAACTCAAATGCATATGAATGACATTCTCAACAAAACATCCACACATCCATTACACAGAAATTGAAAAATAGGAAAAATTGTCCCTTTTCTATTAATGGCAGAATGTCAAATTATAAATGTTTGAGTTTGGACTGTGACTGAGTCTCGGATATCTGTGTTTCTCTCCCTATCTCCTATGCATATCTCGTCCTATCTATACTTTATGCCTCCTCTATTAGAAACAATACAAGAGTTTATACAAGAGGGGCTTGATGAGCTTCCCTCCAAACTAAACTAGTGGTGTCTTATCACCATTCAAAATGTCCGACTACCGAGGAATATTACAATGATGGAAATATGATCTGAATCGGATGCATATCTCTCCTACCATCAACCACTTAATGGCAACCTTACCTCTAGCTTCTACAAAGGCACAACTCGGCTCTTCCAGCTTGTCAGCATTAAATGCCTTGATCATGCTTTAGATTCTTGAAGGAAAAATGAGAGGGAGGCACCTCTCCCTTCCTTGAATGTGCACCACTCGTGCAAATCTGTTGGCGTGGGTTGAGGTGGAGCGATGCTTCTACATCAGATCACACCTCCCCAAAAAAATAACTTTTGGACCTCCAAAAGTATAGAGAGGAACTTGAATATCTGCAACCAACTTCTAGGAAGAGTCTTACACTCCACTATGCACTTGTTTGCGTCTTGATCTGCATAACAAGTGTTTTTGAAAGGCCACATCCTTATTCTCCTTCACCTTTATACTTCATAATGAGGATTCCGATGCCAACACTTGCATCAATGTAGATTCACAATCGATTCCCTGATCTGCATAAAAAATGTCTCTGAAAGGTTACACCCTTCTTATCCTTCATCTTTGTACTTTGGAATGAGGATGTCAATGTTGACACTTGCACCAATCCAAATCCATAGTTTATTCTTTGATCTACATAAAAAATGTCTTTGAAAGGCCACACCCTTCTTCTCCTTCACCTTTTTACTTTGGGATGAGGATGTCAATGCCAACACTTGCATCAATTCAAATCGGTAGCTAAAAATACATGATCACAACTTCAAAGCAATACCATACTTGCCAAGAGTTTATGAAACACTCATGGACAAGTTTACAATGATTTCCAAAACAAGCCTAGGAAAAACAATGTCTCTCACTCAACAGTGGCTACAAGACCCATTACAATGTTGTCAAAATAGGCCTAGGAAAAACAATGCCTCTCACTCAACAATGGCTACAAAACCCATCACAAGGTTGCAGCAATAGGCCTAGGAAAAACAATGCCTCTCACTCAACAATGCATATAAGACCCATTATAAGGTTGCAACAATAGGCCTAGGCAAAACAATGCCTCTCACTCAACAGTGGCTATAAGATCCATTACAATGTTGCTAACAAGGATTACAAGGTTTAGGGATAGAACAAAATGCCTCTCACTCTCATCATCACTTTCAAGAGTGGCTAATTACAACCTTTTACATCATTAACATTAAGGCGAATACCCCCAAATGTGCACTAGTGAGAAACTCTATGGTTTTTAATCCCCCCATTACAAACATGTGCAACATAACAAATAAGGCAATTTCCATTATCATCATACTCATCTCACAATTATGATACTTTTGACTGTAAGCATGATTACTTTCTATCTAAGTGTCAAAATGGCCTCTTAATGAACCATCTCGGTTTATGTGCAAGAATCAAACAATGAATTTCATACAATAATTCAGATCTTGTTGCTTTGCTGCAGCACTCAAATATCACCAGAATCTGCAACATACATTCATCCTCTTGCAATTTTCAAAAAGAGGCAAAAACCATAAGTGCATAAAACTTACATTGGTTTTCGTGCCAAGGAGCTCAAA
Organism: Picea glauca; assembly: GCA_000966675.3. Classification (NCBI taxonomy): domain Eukaryota; kingdom Viridiplantae; phylum Streptophyta; class Pinopsida; order Pinales; family Pinaceae; genus Picea; species Picea glauca. The sequence goes on along the minus strand of JZKD02S1692986.1, from coordinate 1,257,693 downwards.
TATTTGCATACACAACACCAATAGGTCCGTCTCATCATTCTACAACTTTTTACTATAAACTCAACATGTTCTGAAAAGTTCAACTCTGCCTTGAAGTTCATGCCAAAGCATTAATGGAAAATTTGTGCTTCTGTCACGATCCCTCGGATATACTGCTCAGAACACAAAATGGAATGAACCAGTGGATTCGTCGCAAAACATTGTGCAAAAATGATTGTATTTTTGTCAAATTTTGTAACTGTGACTTATGGACCCTCCTGCCTCGAAATGTGTGCCAAAGCATTAACGAAAAACTTGGGCTTATGTCATGATCCCTCAAATATACTGCTCATATCACAAAATAGACTACACCATTGGATTCGTAGAGAAAAAACATGCAAAAAATATTGTACTTTCATCCAATTCTATCACTGTGACTTCTGGACCCCCCTGGGCTCTCTGCCTCGATTTACGTGCCAAATAGGGTCGTACAACAACAATAAATGCACCTTAAAAAATGTGCTCATACTTGGGAAAATTTAGGATGCCACGTTGAGACCTGTGATTGGCCCACATGGCACCCAATCATCACCTGCATCAGTGCCACCTTGACTGTTGTGTCACCTGCCATGTCATCATCCTACGTAAATGCCATGTCATCGCCCAATCAGCATGCTATGCCATGTTGACTTCATCATCCATAATACCATGTGATCTGCTGACATCATCATCCATACCATTACGTCATCAGTTGACAACATCATATGAACTGCCACATCATATGCTGATGTCATCATTTGTACTACCACATCAGATGCTGACATCATCATCCATACAACCACGTCAACTGCTGACATCATCATCTGTACTGCCACGTCAACTACTGATGTCATCATACGTACTTCCAAATCACCCATCGTACTACCATATCAGCTTATACGACCTGCCACATCACCTGTACGGATGGAAGGTGGTAGTCTGTGGTGTTGCCATGCTAGCATGCGAACGTCAATGCTATACAGATTTCACCAATTTTGCATGTTTGTTGAAAACTTCGGATGGCCATAAATTTTTCACCACAACTCTGTTTGATGAGATGTTTGCACCGTTGGAAAGGTATTGACAAGCTCTTCGACATGGTGGTAGTTTGGTTTAATTCTGAGCAATTTTATTTTTGAGGTATTTTGGAACCCCATGCCTCCTCTGGTCTACCCATTTCCTATTTTTCTGGATTAATGGGCCTTATTTGTTATATTTATGCTTCGGGGATCTACCGAAATACTCCTCTTGCTCTCTAGATTCCTACATAGCTTGTTTGTCCTACATTGGACCAAGTTTAGGATGGAGCTTCCAACATTTCTCGATCCAATTTCCTCGTATATAACAATGAGTGCAATAGTTGTGTGAATTCATGTCCATCTCACCTTCACCATACCCCAATCCTGCAAATCGGGGCCTTCTTTCAACCTCCAGTGGTTGAATTATACATTGTCTATTTATACCAAGACCTCCTCCTTTATACCCCATCTTCCTCGGTAACTTCAAGCCAATGCCCTTGGTGTGCTATTTAAAGACTCCAAAAGAAGCATCATCATTAAAGAGGGAAAGAACTGAAAATGGAGAATCCTTTACCTCCATTCCTATCTGTGGCACTTGTTCATATTCCCGAAGTGTGGCCGAATACCCCTCCTTGTTGGATGAAGTTGCAGATGAGGATTCTAGGAAACCACCTTGGTTCCCTAGTGTCTAGAGAGCATCCTCTATCATCTAACAATATGTGTAGCTATCAACATCATCATGAAAAGAACCATAAATAATATACCTACCATGGCCACAAGATGGACTCTTTGTTGCCTTTGTTGTGGAGCATTCTCCAACTTGCTCCTCCATATCTTGTAGCTGTAGCTGTAGTTTGCTCTTTTATTCTTCACACTCTTGAATCAACCTCCTTAATTCAACATTCTCTGCTTGGATGGTTTGTTTGATTTTTTCAATCTCACAAAGCCATGCATTCTTCGATGTTTTTCCCATCTTGTTTTAAACACCTAAAATTCTTGTCAATCATGCTCTGATACCACTTGATCTAAATCCGGGGTGACCTTGATACCAAACTTTATCTGGTTCTAGGTTCACTTAATGAAAGGATCAGTTATAAGATCATTTTAATTGAACTTGATTGCATAAAAGGTGAAAATTGAAGTGCTTATAAAGGCTTGAATCCAAATTGAATATAAACTTGGTGCATGAGTTGTTAGTCTCATAATCCATTACAATATGCATTTAATAATCATAATTTCATAAATAAAGGTATCCATAAGAAACATGAGACAATCACATAAGAGGAAGAGATCACCAAGTTATTAATGGAGTTCATCGGAACCTTCTAGCTACGTCTCTGAATCTGCTTGGAATATGAATCACTTTTCATTGTTTCTCCCAATGCAGGGATGACTCTCCTTTACATAAAAGGGCTACATCTTCTCCCAAACGAAGGGGAAATGAGGCTCTCCCAATGTAGGGGCTCACATATTACAAGCATGATTTCTTGACTCTCTCCTCAAAGAGATCTTCAAAAGAGCCTCAAAGGGCCTCCAAAAGCCTCCCCAATCTCTCCCAATAAAGGGGTTTAAATAAGTTTTCCTAGCTCCATAATACAAAAAAACAAGATCCATGAATTTAGGATCTAGTACCCACCCAAGTACAAAAATGAGAAATACCCTTAACTTCCTCCTTGAGACTAGGAATCCACTTGTAATAAAGTGAGGAAGAGTCCAAGCCAACTCATGAGACCCTTAACTTCCTCCTTAAGACTAGGAAGCTAATTTGTGATTTGGTTTCTCACATACAACTAATTTCCCCTTAAAATTATGAAACTAATTTGTGATTTGGATTCTCACAACTAATTTCCCCTTTTTACAATTAAATGAATAATACATGAGATCTTACAACTCACTTCAAGCATTAATCATTTATTACAATTAAATCATTCATGATTAATTAATTATTCTTTGCCACTTATCATTAATTAGCATTTTAATGAATTTTTCTCCACGGTGTGCAAATTTAATGATTTTTCTCCATGGTGTGCAACGTTTAATGATTTTCTCCATGAATTTAATGTTGGATTACTGAGAGGGGGGGTGAATCAATAATAGAGAAATTTAATCCCTTTTAACCATATAATCCAAGTGTTATATCAATGAAGCATTATTATCCAATAATTGCAGAGTAAA
>JZKD02S1692986.1:1237213-1247751 GCA_000966675.3 Picea glauca | reverse complement strand
CAAAAAAATAATGAGTCATATTTACATCAAACACTATTGGGTCCATTACCCAAAACTTTGTGCTACGGGTCTTTTTTCAAGGGTTGACATCAATGACAACCAACCTTAATCAACATTTAATTCTTTGTGTGGAGATCATCTTGGATCAATCATCCTTGATCCTGAGTTTCTTTTAGATAATGCCATCCTGGATGTCATGGCATCGATAGTTGAGCCCAATGATGAGGTGATGCATCAATAATCTTATCCTAATTTGGAACCGATGAGAGTTAGCATGATGAGTCTTGATCTGAGACTGGGGGAATTTGCTAGGGAATATAGTATCAAGGAGATTTTGTAGCTCATGAAACCACTCATGATGAGTATCTTCATATGTAGAAATCCATTCCTATGTGGCATGGCCCCGACATGGTAATCCATATGATGCCAACATTGGATCATGAGTTCATCGATTATGAAAAAGATTCTTGGCTTGAGCCTAGCAATGGATTCTACTTGGCATAAAGCATCAAGATGTGTAGTTCCTTGTATATAGGTGTGTGGTGTGACTTGTTTTTTTTTTTAATATATCATATCCAAAAATCCAACAATATTTTCTTTTTTGATATTTCACTATGTGTGTTTACCCCGGAATATAGTTTGCATGTGCTTTATGGGACACTAGGAACTTTTTTTATGAAGATGGCGAGACTTCCACTGAACTTGAGGTACATGTTCTTAAAACTGACATATAGGGATAGGTTTTTCCCTGCATCCATGATTTGCATTATTAACCATTCATTTTTCCATCACGTGCCTTAGGTCCGATCATGTTATGTTGCAACATTAGCCACTCCCTTTTTTCACATCGTAACTAGTTCAATAGTACCTAGCCTCCATGGTCACTCTAGTTAGCACCCAGATTTCCTAGTGCACATGTTGCAATTTTCTGTAGGTCCAAGAACCCTCCTATAGTCTTGCCATGACTTTAATTTGAGACTCATATTCCTCTCTTTATCTATATTCTAGCCATATTTCGAAGGGGTTCCCATATTTTTATGTTTCTTAATGGTCATCTATGCATTTGTTTCTTGCGTCATACACTCTATTGATGCGCTATTTTTTTTCCAGATCCCACTTACCGTGATTGCAGTATCCTTTGACCACCCACCTCTTGCATTATTTGGCCTTTGTTTTGCATCCACCTACCCATGGAGATAACAACTGTTAAGAGTGGATCTCATTTTCTATTACCATTTGCATTCATTTTTCTTAGATTAGTTCCATGCACTTAGAACATAGGAGCATTTTGTTAAGCTACTCATTCTCTCCAAACGAGTATACTTTTATCTCTTTTTTCAAACTCGTAAAAGGACACGAAAAATATGCTTTCGAGTAAACTTTTACCTCTTTTTTGGACTCGTTAAAAGACATGAAAAAAATAGTTCACGAGTATACTCTTAACTCTTTTTTTGGCTCATTAAAACTGAATGAAAAATACATTATCGAGCATCATTTAATCTCTCTTTCACACTTGTTAACACATGAAGGAGACACCAAAAAACCAAAAAATGAAAAAGGGGTTTTTTACCATTGATCTATTTACAAAATGGAAACATTAGTCGAGTCACCCTTAAACATGGCACCTATTTGAGTCATCATCCTACAGTTGGGTTTTATCTTTCCTATGAGTCATCCGAGTAATATGAGTTAGAGATACTCCTCCAGCTAGTTACTCTTCCAGTCATCATGGAGAGTTCTTCAATGCATCCTGAGTTGTTGCACTATATTCATCCAGCTCTTAAGTATTGTTGCGAAGTCACCATTGTGTCATGTTATATGTTCAAGGGAAGTTTAATCCTGAGTCATCCATCTATTGTTTTGTTGACTTTCCAAGTCAACCATCCATGTGTTAGTTGTACTTGGTGATAATATCTCTTCACATCATTTCTCGATATATGTTTTGTGTTGATTGATGGGGGATACACTAAGGCCCTCCTTTGACAGATCTCTTCCTATAGACTTCAACACATTATCTAGGAGAGGGATATAGAAACCATATAGTACCTTAGAGCTTGCAATCCTCAATATAAATATTCCTCATGATCGATAGTGGTTTTTCATCATTAACTCGTGATCAATTGATTCTACAAGTGTTCAACACTAAATCCTCTATTCACACTCACTATATTGTACTAGGTACCTTGGGGTTCATCTTTCTCATTGGTGGGTTCCCTTACATCTATTAATGATATACATCAATGATCAGTAATCAGACGATTTACACCATGCTCGACATCATCTCATCTATTCACATGTTGTAGATTTGTACCATCGGGGTTTGGGATGAAGAAATTGGGCTTGGGGCCACATCCTTCCTTTACAACATCCCCTCCCAAGTTGTGATGGAGTATATCACTTGTATATGATTACTTTGAAGACTTTGAGGGAACTCTCCTTAGTGCTCATTGTCTTCTTGATGTATATGTTGTGACATAGATCCACATTGTATTTTCTCTCGGCTATGATCTTATTGATGACATGGATCCACCATGTATTCTTTCGTGGTCATGGTCTTGCATTTCATGTCATGGATCCGCACTGTATTTTTTGGAAGGCATGCTTTGATACTCTTCAGAGTCTGAGTATGTCTACCTTGAGAATGGTCTATATATGATTTTATCCTCTATGTTTGAATGTGGGTACTTTTTGACCTCCAGACCTCCTTTTCTCTCTCCTCACGTTGCCTCATATGGATACTATTTTATTCTAATGTATTTCATCCATCCATTCCTTTACTGACCTCAAACAATAGGAGGCATATATTATAGCCTTAATTTCCACCCCACGGGGCTAAAGAGGAATACAATAGAAGATGAAAGCCAATATTGTTGGATTACTGAGAGGGGGGTGAATTAGTAATAGAGAAATTTAATCCTTTTTAACCACAAAATTCAAGTGTTATATCAATGTAGCATTATCATCTAATAGTTGAAAAGTAAATAAATAATGAACAAATGAGCAATCATACACATACACAGTACACCAGTTTTTTTTACGTGGAAACCCAAAGCGGGAGAAAACCACATAATGCTTTTTCTTATATGTCTTTAAGAATTACATTCATTGGAAGAACCAAATTTCTTTGTTTTCCAGCTGCAATTGGAAGGAGGCTCCAACCCCTAGTTTCTCAGGCTACAACCTAAAGGAAGCTCCAACTCCCCAATTCTCTGGCTACAACCAGAAGGAGGCTACAACCCCCTAGTTTCTCAGGCTACAACCTAAGGGAAGCTCCAAATCCCCAATTCTCTAGCTACAACCAAAAGGATCCTACAACCCCCTATGTTCTTCGGCTACAACTGGAAGGTGGCTATAACCACTTGTCCTTGCCCCTTCCAACCGACCTGACGTAGAAGTAGAATGATGGAACCACTGTCACACTATCACTGTGAGATATATTGTTGTAAACCTGCACCAATCAACCTATAATCAACCTATAACAACCTGTAGAAATAACCTGTGCCAACATGTACCATACATCAACCTGTACCATAAACAAATGCATCAACCATGCACCAAACTAGTATAAATAACCTGTCCAAACAACCTGTAATCAACCTGTACCATCAACAAGTGCATCAACCATGCACCAACCTCTACCATCAATGAGTGCATCAACCATGCACCAAATATGTATCAATCATGCATCAAATACACATAAAATATGACTCATCAAGATGTACCAACATCATCAATTATACACCTCATGTATGAGTCAACTCATCAACTATTTGTCTCAACCATGTACCCAACATGTACCTCAACCAAAAGCCCTCATCAATTTCATCATCCAAATCTGATTTGTAACTCTATAATAGACCTGGTGTAAATGATCACATACCTGCAAACCTTCCTTAACTTTAACAACAAGAGACTAGCATTTTCATCAAACTTTACTTTAGTCTCACATGACTAATTTTGGATTAGTCAACAACCCTAACTTGAAATAATCATAAATATGTACTTGTAATGAATAAAGATATAAAAATGGTACACAATGTTCTTCAGTTTCTTTTATGCAATTCCTCCATATTTCACTACTTGGAACCTCTCAGAAAATGAGTTATAGTAAAAGTGGCATACCTTATTGAATTTTGGCTTATTCTAGAGAGCGAACTTGTAGAGTGTTCACCACACGAAATGTTTATTGTATGGGTATGAAAATTTAATACAACATACTAAAGACTGTACTCTAACCAATACATTTGGTTTTACTGAATTTGGATCTGTTATGAAGAATTTATGAAGTTTTTACCCGAAACACCTATTTTAGACTAGTTTCAGGACTAGCCACAAACCCTAATTTCCACGGCGTGTAACTCCAAAAATACAACGACCTGGAAGATGAAATTTGTATCACAACTACTTGGATATGTTTCCTCAACGGATTCCTAGTTTCACAGTCTGAATCATTCTAAAAAATCCATTATTTCAAAAATGGTGAGATGATCTGTAAATAACATACCTTAAAAGGCATCATCAAAAGAATTTATCCTCCCTTGAATTTTGGCCTTCTTTACTTCAACTTCCCTCTAAAATTAGGCTTAGATATCCTTTGGTTAACTCAGTCACTTATAGATATTCAATATTCTCAAGTGTGTTTAAAAATGAGATACCCTTGCCTCTTATTTATATTTTCATGTAGCTTCCTTAAGGGGTTACCTTCTAACCATCTTAACCAACTTTCCTTATTTTAGGGATAACCCACTTCTAACCACTTGTCCATTTAGTAATTTCTCCATTAAATTTATTATTTAAATAATTTATTTTGTATCCACTTTGACTTATTGTACACTCATCACTTCACTTTATTATTTATATTACCTTCTAACCATCTTAACCCACTTTCCTTATTTTAGGGATAACCCACTTCTAACCACTTGTCCACTTAGTAATTTATCCATTAAATTTATTATTTAAATTATTTCTTTTGTATCCACTTTGACTTATAGTACACTCATCACTTCACTTTATTATTTAAATAATTTCTTCTTTGCAACCACTTTGACTACTTTGACCTTTTGGGGCTTCTAGATGACTCATGAGGGTTCTCCAACTTCACATGGCCATAACTCTCTAACAATGAGGAGTTATTGACATTCCACATACCACCGGAAATGGCATGACATGTAATATCCATCTAGAATAGTCTTACCTGCAAATATATCAAAAATCATACCATTATCCATCAAAAAAACTTGGGTCCAGTACCCAAACCATTGTGCTACCGGAATTTGCTACTGGATTTCCTTCAAGGATTGACATCAATGAAAACCAACCCAATTAATCAACAAATACATATATCTAGCTTAATTTTTAGATAATTTTTGTAGGGTGTCACTTGTCATGCATGGACAAAGTTTGACATGTCACGGGTCATCTATAGTGCAACCTGTGACACCCTCTGTAACCTTCTATATTCATGGAGTTTCAAAGAAGCAAGCAAGGGATGAGTTGGTTCTTTGTAGAATGAGCCTTGGAACTCACATCATTCGAGTATACATTGGTCTATAGAAGATCTAGAATCTTTCCCAAGCCTCTTCCAAGGATCTATATAAAGAAGGAAAATATTGAGCAAGAGGAGGAAGAATCATTTACATATACATGCTACTAAAATTTAGAGGTGCTTCTCCATATAAATCAATTGTAGTCAGTTTTCCTAGCTTTGTTGAAGAGTTTAGGATGAGAAATGAGCAAGGGGAAAAGTGGAATGCATCTACACCAAGAGGTAATTGTAAGGATGTTTTTCCATTATTCATATTATTAGATCATTGGTTTTCCCCTATGAATGTTTTTTTTTCATGGATGAATGCTCATATCTGATTGATTTTATTGTAGATGAGGTTAGATCCAAATTATATCTAAGACTCTAACACTAAGAAGAGAAGTAGGAAGGCATTGCTTGTCTTTTGCGTGCAGGAAGTGGGATGTAGAAGCTAGAGTGGGAACTTCAGGACTGTAGCAGCTGGGACATATGAAGGACAACCTTCAAAACAATGTATGCCATTCTATCATTTCTTAGTTTAATTATGAATCCAATTGTTTGAGTCTAAAGGAAATCCATAGAAGTCTACCCCTTTGTCTATATAGGATTAGTAGGCAGATCCTAGGGAGATCTTGCTATCCACGCGTGAGATTTTATCCATAATAGACATAGTGAATTACATGTGACAATTTTTTTATATTTTGAATCATTATTATTTGTGCGATATATCTAGTGGAAGTTGGGGTTGTCAACTAATCCTGAAATTAGTCTTAAACAAGACATTTTCATATTTTTTCTATAACTTTTTATTAGTGAAGGTCCATACTATGAAATTTTCAGGAGTTTAAGAAGTCATATAAAAGTACTACAGGCCAAAATTTAAGACTTAAAAGGGTTCAAAGTTCAAAGTTATATTAGGAAAAAGTTCAACCATCTAGGCATACTCCTAATTAAGGGTTTGAAAGGTACGCAACTTACAATTGGAATAAATTTTTGTTGGAAGATATATTTTTAGTGATTCAATATTTGTTAAAAAGAGGAGAATTGTTGTTTTCTCACATGGCTCTAAAGGCTCCTCCAAAATTTACTTCACCAACTAAACCTCCAGATAGCTCAACCGTGACTCAAGATGAAATCCAAGAGATTTATCACCAGATGGAAAATAAGATCATTGAAAATAAGGAAGAGATGAAAAAAAATGGAACAAATGGAACACAAGATGTATGAAAATATGAAAAGAAATATGGAACAAATGGAACACAAGATGGATGGAAAGTTGGAACATATGGAAAATAATATTCTAGAATCCTTAAATGGGAGGTTACCTAAAATTGATAAGAGGTGTGAAGGGAATCGGGAAAATAAAGGTAGTGTTTGGGTTGAACAATTTTCCGATAATAAGAATTTTATAGGGGGAGGTAACTCCAATAATGGAGTTAATTATGGATGGTCTAGTCCAAAGTGAGTGAACCTTCCCAAGATCAAATTAAGGAAGTTTTATGGAATAGAGGTTTTTACCTGAGTGAACCAAATGGAGAAATATTTTGATATACATAATATTATGGATGATAAGCAAAGGATTCACATAGAAACATTGAACTTTGATAATAAACCATATCAATTGTATCAATGGGTATTTAAAAGGAAGCCCCCTTTTATCATTATACTTGGGGTTTATTTAAAAGAGACTTAGAAGCACAATATGGAAAGTTTGGGAACATGACTACTTTAGTCAATTGAAAAGAATCAAGCACTTAGGTGATATTGAAGATTATAATTCAGAATTTTAGGTATTGGTGACAAGGGTGGATGACATAAGTGATGAACATTTGTTGGAAGCTTACATGGGTGGATTAAAACAAGACATTAAACATGATATTTTTTTAAGGCATCCTACAAATATTATGGAAGGTGTGCAATTTTCTCGTCATATTCAAGCCGAGAATAAGGATACACAAAATTCTACCATTGGAGCATACACAGGAAGCAAAGATCATTTTAGGGTTCATAAGACAACCATACCTCAACCGACAAGGTTGTTGGATTACTGAGAGGGGGGGTGAATCAGTAATAACGTAATTATAATCCTTTTTCTTCAAATGTTATATCAATGTAGAATTATTATCCAATAATGAGCAAAAAGAAATAAACAATCACACACATACACAGTACACCAATGTTTTATGTGGAAACCCAAATCGGGAGAAAACCAAGGAATTTTTTTTCTTATATGTCTTGAAGAATTACATTCATTGGAAGCACCAACTTCTTTTGTTTTCTAGCTGCAACTGGAAGGAGGCTCCAACCCCCTAGTTTCTCAGGCTAAAACCTGAGGGAAGCTCCAACTCCCCAATTCTTTGGCTACAACCAGAGGGAGGCTACAACCCCCTATGTTCTCCAGATACAATTGGAAGGTGGCTACAACCACCTGTCCTTGCCCCATCCAACCGCTCTGAAGTAGAAGTAGAATGATGGAACCACTATCACACTATCACTGTGAGATATACTATTGTAAACCTATACCAATAAATCTGAACCATGCATCAATCATGCCTCAACCTGTACCTCATCTTGTAATCAACATGTACCATAAACAAGTGCATCAACCATGCACCAACCTGTACCAAACAACCTGTAATCAACCTGTACCATAAACAACTGTATCCAAATATGATTTTTAGCTCTTTAATAGACCTAGTGTATGTGATCACATTCTTGCAAACCTTCCTTAACTTTAACAACAAGAGACTAGCATTTTCATCAAACTTTTCTTTAGTCTCACAAGACTAGTTTTGGATTAGTCAACAACCCTAACTTGAAATAATCATAACTTTGTACCTGTAATGAATAAAGATATGAAACACATACACAATGTTCTTCAGTGTGTTTTCTTCAATTCCTCTCGGTGTCACTACTTGGAACCTCTCAGAAAAGGAGTTATAAAAAAAATGACACACCTTACTGAATTCTGTCTTATTCTAGAGAACGACCTTGTAGAGTGTTCCCCGCACTAAATGTTCATTGAATTGATATAAAACTATTACAAAACATACTACAGACTATAACCTAACCAACACATTTTGTCTCACTGAATTTGGATCTGTTATGAATAATTTATGACGTTTTTACCCGAACCATATGTTTTTGACTAGTTTCAGGACTAGCCACAAACACTATTTTCCACGGAGTGTAACTCACAAAATAAAATGACCCACAAGCTAAATTTTTTACCACAGATAGTTGGGTATTTTTTTTCATTTTCATAGCAATTTCACGATCTGAATCAATATATAAAAAAAGTTATAGCAAAAATGGTGAGATGACCTGTAAATAACATACCTTAGAAAGCACCCTCAAAATAATTTATCCTTCCTTGCATTCCGGCCTTATTTTCTTCACTTTCCTAAGGAATTCAGCTTAGATATCATTTGGTTACCTCACACACCTATAGGTATTCAATATTCTAAAGTTTTTTTAAAAGGAGAGAGCCTTGCCTCTTATTTATACTCTCCAAGTAACTTCCTTAAAAACATCTTCTAGGTCACTTGGCCGACTTTCCTTATTTTAGGGTTAACCCACTTCTAATTTATCCATTAAATTTATTATTGAAATATATTAAAACTCATACCATTATACATGAAACAACCTTTGGTCCACTACCCAAACCTTTGTGCTACTGGAATTCGCTACCAGACTTTCTTCAAGGGTTGACATCAATGACAACCAACCTTAATCAACAATCTCCCCCTTTGGCACTGATGGAAACACTCTGATGCAATACTAAAATCATATCACTCATGCTCCCCCTGGAACCATGCCTCTTTCCTCTACATCTGATAAATCTCCTCCCCCTGGAACCATGCCTCTGTTCTCTACATCTAATAAATCTCTCCCCCTTTTTCATTAATGGAAAAGGTTTCTTTCCAACCGGGGTTGCTCCCCCTGACTAAACTGTCCCCTTATGGTGCTTCCTCGTGTAAATCTAAGACATATAAGATAAGCATTCAAAAAGCATTCATTTTGTTGTAGAAATAACTCCAAATCTTTGGTGAATATATTCAAAGGCTTCCCGTGGAAGTGGTTTTATAAAGATATCTGCCACTTGTTCTTTTGTGCCCACATACTCAACTCTGATATTCTTTTCTACAACCTGCTCCTGTAGAAAATGATACTTGATTGGAATGTGCTTCGTCTTGGAGTGCATCACCGGTTTTTTCGAGACACTGATGGTGCTTGTATTATCACAATAGATTGGAATGGGTTCATCATACTCAACCTGTATTTCTGTCAGAGTTTGTTTCATCCAAAGAACCTGTATATAGCATGATGCTGCTACAATATACTCTGCCTCGGCTGTAGATAAAGATACTGATGATTGTTTCTTGCTTATTCATGATACTAAACACTCACCCAAGTAGAATGTTGCTCCACTAGTGCTTCATCAGTCATCAATACAACCTGCCCAATCTGCATCTGTGTAAGAAATAAGTGATAGATCCTTTCCTTTTGGATACCATAATCCAAACTCTTTTGTTCCTTTGAGATATCTGAAAATCCTCTTCACTGCTAATACATGTGATTCCTTTGGTGTTGCTTGAAATCGTGCGACCTATCCAACTACCTGCATTACATCTGGTCTGAATGTTGTCACATATAGTAGGCTGCCAATCATTGACCTGTATTGCCCCTGATCTGTAGACTTCGAATCATCATCTTTGTTTAACTTGCAACTGGTTTGCATGGGAGTGATAATTAGTTTGCAATCTTCCATTCCAAATCTCTTTAGCATTTCTCTGATATACTTGGTTTGAGAAAAAAAAATTCCTTGGTTGCTTTGACGTATCTGAAATAACAGAAAGAAGGATATTTCTCCAAGTAACGACATTTAAAATTAATTCTGCATATCTTTTGCAAATTTCTGGCTTAACCTGTCATCATCACTACCAAAAATAATATCATCAACATAAACTTCAATTAATAAAATATTACCTTGACTCACCTTGATGTAGAGGTT
>JZKD02S1692986.1:1209438-1220687 GCA_000966675.3 Picea glauca | reverse complement strand
TTTGAATGGTTGGTCATGCCCTTTGGTTTGACAAATGCTCTAGCCACTTTCATGAGGATGATGGATGATATCCTGCAACCATTCACCAATACTTTTGTAGTGGTGTATCTGGATGGCATTCTCATTTACAGCAAGACTTGGGCCAAACACTTGCAGCATATTCAGCAAGTTCTTCACACCCTGCGGTAGCACAAACTATATGCCAACTTGGAAAAATGATCTTTCGGAATGGATAGGGTCCATTACCTGGGCTACATCTTTGATTAGCATGGAGTACATGTGGATCCAACCAAGATCCAAGTCATTTGTGATTGGCCAGCCCCAACCACACTCACTGAGCTTCAGAGATTCTTGGGCCTTGACAATTTCTATCGCAGGTTCATGTTGGGATTCTCCCATATTGCATGGGCCCTCATCCAAATATCTAGGGGTGGTGGTAAGGAAAAATTTGTGTGGGTTCGGTCCCAACAACAAGAATTCAATGATTTGAAGCAGCGCTTGTGCTCAGCCCCAATACTTTCACTACCAGACCTACAACATCCCTTTGAGATCGAGACAGATGCTTCAGACTATGCGGTGGGCGTCGTTCTCACATAGCACGACCACCCCATGGCCTATCATAGTGAGACACTATCAGATGTTGTCCATTAGTACCCTACTTACAATAAATAAATGTAATCCATTGTGCAATCTTGCTTCCAGTGGAGACATTACATTCTTGGGAATGAGACATTCATCCACATTGATCATAAACCACTGTATTCCATGCAAACACAAGGAAAATTGCAGAATGATTGCCATAAAAAATGGTCCACATACTTGCGGCAATTCCACCTCAACATAAAGTATAAAACAGGAAGCACTAATCGCGTCGTTGATTACCTAAATAGACCTCCAGTTGTAGCATTCACCACGGTGCTAGACTCTTGCGTGCATGAGACCTCTGGATGGCCCCAACTCTATGAGACAGACCCGGACTTCGCCACCACCTACCAAATGTTGGGTGCAAATGCAGTTGTTGATAATTTCCATCTTCAATATGGGTTGTTGTGTCATCTGGGCCATATCTGTGCTCCATCAAGTGAGTGAGAAAAGATGATCTGGGAAGCCCACTACAGTCGGGTGGCAGGACACTTCGATGTCGAAAAGACAGTGGTGATGCTACATAAACATTTCTACTGGCCAAAACTTTGACAGGAGGTCAACAAGTATATTAGGTCCTGCACTACCTGTGTTATTTCCAAACCGACCACTAAGAAACAGGGCATGTACACCCCTCTTCCTACTCCTAACAAGCCATGGGAATCCATCTCAATGGACTACATGTTCAGCCTCCCATCCACCAAGCGGGGAAATAACTATGTTTTTGTGGTTGTTGATCGCTTTTCTAAGATGGCGATTCTGGTTGCCTACAAGAAGAACATCATAGTAGAGACCACTGCCAAGATCTTCTTTGAACAAGTCTGGGTACATTTTGGAATCCCAAAAACCATTTTCTCAAATCGAGACAGTCGATTTCTTAGCACATTTTGGTCGAGCCTCTAGTGACTGCTGGACACCAAGCTCACCAAATCCACGGCCTTCCACCCCCAGACAGATGTCCAAACCGAGGTCGTAAATCGAATGATTGTGCATATCCTTCACACTGTAATTCAAAGCACCCTCGCACATGGGATGAGAGTCTTCCCTATGTCCAACATAGCTACAACCGAGACCTTCATAGCTCAACCGACCATAGCCCCTTTCAAGTGTGGTTGGGATTCCAACCATTGGGTCCCATAGATGTTGCACTTCCCCTTTCGATCACCTCGACTGACTCATATCCTACTCCAACTAAAGCTGACAAAGCCACCCGGTTCAATGAGTAGATCCAGCACATCCGCCAACAGGTTCAGGATATCCTATAGAAGTCCAATGACAAGTACAAGAAGTGCCATGATCAACATCGGGTGCCACATAAGTTTCAAGTGGGCGAAAAAGTTTGGTTGCACTTGCAGAAAGAACGCCTTACAGAACCCCATTGGAAGATTCACCCGCTCCGTTATGGGTCGTACACCATCACCAAGGCCATGGGGGATAATTTTTTTGAGCTCAACATTCCTCCTTTCCTTGGCCTACACCCAGTGTTCAACGTGGATCTCCTTCGCCCTTATTTCCCACCATTATTGGACACCTCAAATGTAGCAGAACCACTGACACCTACAGATATTAACCCTAACTGCATACAATAGGAATCCAGTGATCATATTTTGGACACACATATCAAGGGCACTCAACAGCAAAGGATCCATCTTTATCGTGTTGTCAAAGCAGGGCAGCTCCTGCACCAAGGCAAGTGGCTCACCCGGAGCCATATTCAACAGAAATTTTCTCATCTGATGGGGGAAATCAATGCAATGGAGACCATTTCTTCCTAAGGAGGGAGGATTGATCTAGGTAGATATCAGTGGCCACCCACTTTTTCCAACTGGCTCAAAATAGTTTTCTGGCAATTTTGGCAATTTACTATTTTTAGCAGTTTTAACTTCCAGCGCCATTTTGAGGGCATAAATTAAGGTTTTTTGGGATCGAGCTTCTCAATGATATATGAAGGCATGATTGAGCCCCCAAAATGAATCTCCTCTATGATACCTTTCCAACAGGCTATCATACGCCTAAAACGGAGATCGTATGCAAAAGTTACGACCCCGGGAAGTTGATGTACTAACTTACCCATACGGGGCCCACATGACTTTTGGCACTTCATCTGCTAGGGTTAGGTTTTTAGATGTCTAGGGTTTTTGGAATTCATTTTTATTGTAAAAAATTCCTTCAGAGCCTCATTGTAATCATCTTCTTGTGAATGAGCACAGCTGTCACATCTCTTCTCAGAGAAAAGCCGCCACCATTCCAGCAAGCTTGTTTCCGCTGCATTTTATAGTTTCAGCTTATTTCCTTATTGAAAAGAAAACTAGTTTTATTGTATCTCTATTATTTTGTGTGAAGAACCTGTTAATAATCTATATTCATTTTGTTCTGCTCATAAAATATGGATCAATGGTATCATAGGGGTTTTCTCCTTGTCATCTTAATGCATGTCCCCAACGATTTCAAAGTAAAAAGAGTTGGGCCTCAAGCTTGTTTCTCTTGAGGACAAAATCTCTCACATGCCCAAGTGACCTCTCATGGTAGGAGAAAATAAAGATGATGGGATAGGAGATCCTTTCAAACTGTTGATTGAGAAATCCCTCACACAATAAAGGAATGAGATGATGGATAGTTTTGTGCAAATCCTTCGGCGGCTACCAACAGGCGATGCATTTTCTTCGAGTGGAGGCGCCGCCTCCTTCAAGGTACAAATAAACTTTGATATTCCTATATTTGAAGGTAAGATAGATGCAGATGTTGCAGACAAGTGGTTGAATCTACTAGAAGGGTATTTTTTTTGTCCGTAACTTTTCGAATAGAGAAAAGATTACTTTTGTGCTCTTCAAAGTCGTTCCCCATGTCCAAGATTGGTGGGAAACTTTCTGTGAGAAAAATGAAATAGAGGAACCCTCATTATTTACAGTCACGACCACTTGGGAATCCTTCAAGGATTCTATTAAGGAACAATACTACCCTATCGGATGTTATGATGACTTGTATACCAAATGGACCACACTGCAGTAAGAAAGAGACCAAGCAGTGTCAGATTTCACAAATATCTTCCATACCTTGCGCACCAAGTTGGGTATCAAAGATTCAGAGCGACATCTGGTGCTCAAGTATCATGACGCTCTACATAGATACATCTAGACCGAAATGGAATTTCTGGACATCTCATCCTTGGGCGTGGCCTACCGATATGGCATCAAAATTGAGCAAAATCTCAAACATAAGACGCGAAAATTTGGGCGTGGGAACCCCTCACAACAAAAGCCAGGAAAGGGCGGCCCCAACCCACCAAACAAAGGACAAGAAAAGATGGATAGTATCAGGACAACCAATCCAAGCCGCAAGCAAAGAAGGACACTGGAAAGACAAAGAAAGATATCAGGAAGTGTTGCGACTTCCATAAGAGCCCTTGGCATAACACTGTTGACTGTCTCTCAAAGCAGTCGCTGGTGGCCGAAGTGAAAGCCTCTGAATCAGATGTGGGTTATGACTCTGAGCCAGAACCAGAAAAGGGAATATGGATCATTGATGCAGAACCCAGTGCCACCGTTGCTACCACCAAGCTTTAGCCTAGTGAACCAGATGAGCGAAAAGAAGGAGAATGCCTCTTCCATTCACAGATGTGGATAAAAGGCACCCCGCTTCACTTCATCGTTGATAGTGGTAGCCAGAAGAACCTCATCTCAGCAAAGTTCATTAAGCGGCTGGCCTTGCCGAAAATGTCGCACCCACAACCCTACACCATTGGATGACTCCGCCAAGGAAGTGATCTCTGCATCATCCAACAGTGTCAATTGTCATACAGCATCAAGCCCTTCAAAGATGAGGTATTGTGTGATGTTTCTCCTCTCGAAGTTTTCGATGCTATTTTGGGCCAACCTTATTTATGGAAATCTCATGTTGTATATGAGTCTAGGCCTCGTAGTGTTATTATTACTTTGAAAATGAAATTGTACAGGATACTAGAGGTAGTCCCACCTAGTTCTATTCCCTTGATCTCTTCTAAGCAATGCAGGAAGGTCATCTCTCAGATAGGGAAGTTTGTCTTCTTCATGATTCTCTCTCAAAATAAGAAAAATATCACAGCCACATCCAGGGTCTCTATGGTCAACCTCACCACACAGTAGAAGCAAGTAGATAAGGTTGTGGAAGAATACTCAGATATCTTCTCCTCACCTATCGGGGTACCTCTACACTTCAAGGTCAAGCACGCCATCGATATGACCCCCAGCGCACCACTTCCCAATGGGACAGTCTATCGTCGCTCTCTATTAGAAAATGAGGATATCAAGCGACAGATCCAAGAACTGCTCCACAAGGGGCACATCCATCCCATCTCACCACCTTGTGGGATCCCAATCGTGTTGGTACAGAAGAAAGATGGAACCTGGCAATTTTGCATTGATTACCGGGCTCTGAATAAAATCACAGTCAGAAATTGATACCCAATTCCCCAAATTGATGACCTCCTTGATGAACTCACGGGGGACAAATAATTCAATAAGATTGATCTGAAGTCTAGCTACCACCAGGTCCCGATAGAACAGACAAATGTATGGAAAACTACCTTCAAGTCAAAGGAATACCTTTTTGAATGGTTGTTCATGCCCTTTGGTTTGAAAAATTCTCCAGCCACTTTCATGAGGATGATGGATGATATCCTGTGACCATTCACCAATAATTTTTTAGTGGTGTATCTGGATGACATTTTCATTTACAGCAAGACTTGGGTCGAACACTTGCAACATATTCAACAGGTTTTGCACACCCTGCAACAGCACAAACTATATCCTAACTTGGAAAAATGCTCCTTCGGCATGGACAGGGCCCACTACCTGGGCTACATCGTTGATCAGCATGGCGTACATGTGGATCCAGCCAAGATCCAAGTCATCCATGATTGGCCAGCCCCAACAACACTCACTGAGCTTTGGAGCTTCTTGGACCTTACCAATTTCTACCGCAAGTTCATGTTGGGATTATCCTATATTGCATGGGCCCTCATCGAAATAACCAGGGGTGGTGGTAAGGCAAAATTTGTGTGGGGTCGGTCCTAACAACAAGCGTTCGATGATTTGAAGTAGTGCTTGTGCTCAGCCCCAATACTTTTACTACCAGACCTGCAACATCCCTTTGAGATCGAGACAGATGCTTCAGACTATGCGGTGGGCGTCGTTCTCACTCAGCATGGCCACCCCATGGCCTATCATAGTGAGACACTATCAGATGTTGTCCTAAAGTAACCTACATATGACAAAGAAATGTACTCCATTTTGCAAGCCTACCGCCAGTGGATACATTACATTCTTGGGAAGGAGACAGTCATCCACACTGATCATAAGCCACTGTAGTTCATGCAAACACAAGGAAAATTGCATAATGATCTCCATCAAAAGTGGTCCACATACTTGCAGCAATTCCACCTCAACATCAAGTATAAAACAGGAAGCACCAATCACGTTATTGATTTCCTCAGCAGACCACCAGTCATGACACTCACCACGGTGCTAGACTATTGTGGCCATGAGACCTCTAGATGGCCCCAACTCTATGAGACAGACCCATACTTTGCCACCACCTACCAAATGTTGGGTGCAAACGCAGTTGTCAATAATTTCCATCTTCAGGATGGGTTTTTGTGTCATCTGGGCCATATCTGTTTTCCATCAAGCAAGCAAGTGAAGATGATCTGGGAAGCCCTCTACAGTTGGGTGGAAGGACACTTCGGCATTGAAAATATAGTGGCAATGCTACAGAAACATTTCTACTGGCCAAAACTTTGACAAAAGGTCAGCAAGTATATCAGGTCCTGCACTGTCTGCGCTATTGCCAAACCAACCACTAAGAAACAGGGCATGTACACCCCTCTTCCTACTCCTGACAGGCCATGGGAATACATCTCAATGGACTACATGTTGGGCCTCCCGTCCACCAAGGGGGGAAATGACTGTGTTTTTGTGGTTGTTGATTGCTTTTCTAAGATGGGGATTCTGGTTGCCTGCAAGAAGAAAATCACAACAGAGGCCACTACCAAGCTCTTATTTGAACAAGTCTGGGTACATTTTGGAATCCCACAAACCATTGTCTCATATTAGGAAAGTTGATTTCTCAACACATTCTAGTTGAGCCTCTGGTCACTGCTAGACACCAAGCTCACCAAATCCACGGCCTTCCACCCTAGACAGATGGACAAACCGAGGTCGTAAATTGAATGATTGTGCAAATCCTTCGCATATGTAATTCAAAGAACCCTCACACTTGGGATGAGAACCTTCCCTATTTCCAACATAGCTTCAATTGATCCCTTCGAGCTTAACTAGAAACGGCACCTTTCAGGTGGGGTTGGGATTCCAACTTTTGGGTCCCATAGATGTTGCACTTCCCCTTGCGATCACCTCGACTGACTTATCTCCTGCTCCAACTGAAGCTGACAAAGCCACCCGGTTCATTGAGCAGATCCATTACATCCCCCAACGGGTTCAGTATATCCTACGGAAGTCCAACGACAAGTAAAATCAACACCATGATCAACATCAGGTGCCACATAAGTTTTAGGTGAGCGAAAAAGTTCGGTTGCACTTGCAGAAAGAACACCTTACAGGACCCCATCAGAAGCTTCACCCACTCCGTTATGGGTCGTACACCATCACCAAGGCCATGGGGGATAATTCTTTTGAGCTCAACATTCCTCCTTTCCTTGGTCTGCACCTAGTGTTCAACGTGGATCTCCTTCGCCCTTGTTTCCCACCATTATTGGACACCTCAGATGTAGCAGAACAACTGACACCAACAAATCTCAACCCGGACTGCATACAACAGGCATCCAGTGATCATATTGTGGACACACATATCAAGGGCACTCAACAGCAAAGGATCCAGCTTTATTGAGTCGTCAAAGCAGGGAAGCTCCTGCACCAAGGCAAGTGGCTCACCCGGGGCCAAATTCAGCAGAAATTTCCTCATTTGATGGGGGAACTCAACGCAATGGAGACCATTGCTTCCTAAGGAGGGAAGATTGATCCAGGTGGATATCGGTGGCCACTCAACTTTTCCAACTGTCTCAAAATAGTTTTCTCGCAATTTTGGCAATTTACTATTTTTAGCAGTTTTAACTTTCAGGGCCATTTTTAAGGCCTAAATGAAGGTTTTTCGGGATAGAGCTTTTCAATGATAGTTGAAGGCATGATTGAGCCTCCAAAATGAATATCCTCAATGATACCTTTCCAACGGGCTATCATAAGCCTAAAATGGAGATCGTATGCAAAAGTTACGACCCCAGAAAGTTGATGTACTAACTTACCCATACGGGGCCCACATATCTTTTGGTGCTTCATCTCCTAGGGTTAGGTTTTTGGATGTCTAGGGTTTTTAGCATTCCTGTTTATTACAAAAAAGGCCTTCAGAGCCTCATTGTAATCATATTCTTGTGAATGAGTGCAACCATCACATCTCTTCTCAGAGATAAGCTGCCACCATTCCAGCAAGCTTGTTTCCACTACATTTTACAGTTTCATCTTATTTCCTTATTGAATAGAAAACCAGTTTTACTGTATATCTGTTATTTTGTGTTAAGCACCTGTTAATAATTTGTATTCATTTCGTTTTGCTCATAAAATCTGGATCAATGGTATCAAAGGGGTCTACTCCTTTTCTTGATTTTGACGTCTTAGGTGCCCCTGAGTCATGGTTTCTCGACCATGGGCTAGTCCCGTAGGTCAAGGACAAACTAGCAAACAAAAAAAAGGATAGTAACAACATATGACTTGAGACATGTTAGCTCAACATTGGAGACTCAATACATTATTAAAATAACTTTTCACTAACTAACTGATCCAGGTGAATATTAGTGGCCACCCACCTTTTCCAACTAGCTCAAAACAATTTTCTGGCAATTTTGGCAATTTAGTATTTTTAGCAGTTTTAACATCTGGGGCCATTTTGAGGGCCTAAATGAATGTTTTTCGGGATCGAGCTTCTCAATGATAGTCGAAAGCAAGATTGAGGCCCCAAAATGAATCTCCTTGACGATACCTTTCCAATGGGCTATCATATGCCTAAAACAAAGATCGTATGCAAAATTTACAACCCCGGGAAGTTGATGTACTAACCTACCCATACGAGGCCCACATGACTTTTGGTGCTTCATCTCCTAGGGTTAGGTTTTTGGATGTCTAGGGTTTTGGCATTCCTGATTATTTTAAAAAAGGCCTTCAGAGCCTCATTGTAATCATCTTCTTGCAAATGAGCGCAACTGTCACATCTATTCTCAGAGATAAGCCGCCACCATTCCAACAAGCTTGTTTCCACTGCCTTTTACAGTTTCAACTTATGTCCTTATTAAATAGAAACCAGTTTTACTGTATCTCTATTATTTTGTGTTAAGCACCTATTAATAATTTGCATTGATTTCGTTCTGCTCATAAAATCCAGATCACTAACTTGTTCATCAGTATATAATTGTTTAAAAGGTGAACCATTTGCTACATCTCCATATGAAAGTATTAAATATTGTTAATACATGGGTTTCAAATGTATATTGTAATTTATTTTGTTATGAAATTATATTTGTAATTCAATTTAATATTCTAATTAATTTGTAGAAAAGGTGAATGATAAAAATCTTGGTTTCTAAGGTTCCATGAGAAGGCAAAATAATTCATAGCAAACATATAAAGTGGTTATTAGTTTTTCAAAATTTACTAGATGAAAACTTATACAATTCCATTACTAACTGATTAATGATGGCGATGTTGGTAAATTCTAGAAAATTAATGACTATCTATTAGTATGATGATGATGCTGGTAAATTCTAGAAAACTAATCTATTAAAATATTGCACCCATTGCATCATTTGTATAAACATTTGTCAAGAGAAAGGCTAAAGTTTTGAGGCTAGATAAGCGGCATGTATGCAATTACACTATGAAAGGTGTAAATGTAAAATTAATTTGATTGATAATCCTTTTGAGAATGAAACTACATAACTTAGACTATCTAAAATTAATTTAATAAAGACAATATCATATGTATAATCAAATCTTCAATAAATTAGGATTATTTTTGCACTATGATAAAATTTCTTTATATTATTATTATTTTAAAAAATCATGAAACTTGATTACATTGTATTCCCACTCCTTTTTATGACACCATTGAGTGGAAAATAGAGCCCCTGATCACACACTTCCTACTCCCATATTGGTATATATCTTGAGCAAAAGTATTGTTTTACCGTATGAGTTAGATAGACCATCCTAACTTAAATTAGAGGCGAGGAATCCTATCACTCATAACATTTTGGTGGAGTTGATGAGGGATTACAAAGGTAGAGATCTAGATTACATTTTTTTTATATAGAATTTGTTACTTGGCTTTCTATTGTCCTCTATGACTGCGAATGCTTTAGGAAGATTTATATTTATACGTTAAAAATTTATAATAATTTTCGTTATATGAGAGGTGTAAATAGGAAGATTTATATTTATACATTATAAAATTATACTTATTTTCATTATATGAGAGATGTAAATAAGGGAGGGAAGCAATAAGGGTGAGCGATGTAAATAAGGGGGAAGCAATAAGGGTGTACTTTTATATATTTATATTACATTTTATATTTGTTAATCAATGTTTTAAATAAATGTATAATCCATTAATTAATAATTTGATAGTTTTTTTCCTCTTTGACTTAATGGTGTATGTAATTTTGTTCCATCATATATACCTCAAGTGATGAGTATATGGATTAAATGAAATTAATTATATATATATATTCTCAAATTATTATATTAACATAGATTCATGTTAATTTTGGATTTATCGTGTATTGAGAGGAATCAAATTCTTCAAGGTGCAAATCTTTCCTCAAGTTTTTTTAATCTAAAAAAATGTTCATTCTGAGGGATTTGATCCCTCTAGGTGCATGATAGATATAAAGTTAAGATGGATCTATGCTAGTTGTATTACAAAAATTTCATATTTCAAAGTGGGAAAACATAATCTTACTAGCAAAGAGACTTCTCAACTGTATTCAAAGTGGGAAAACAAAATAGTATCGCATCTCCAAATCATTGTTCACAATCTAAAAGCATATTTGAAATGTGTATATATATATATATTTGAAAGCATATTTGGAAGTGCAATATAAAGATTTGAAAGTAAAAAAACCTCTAGCATATCATTACCATTTGATGTTGAAAGTCTTCCTCGATGCATCTTTCTCTCACCACCTACTGTTGTCACATTTGTTGTCGGCTTGATCTTTGTTTGTTGTTATCTTCCTATAAAATCCACTCCATAATCGCATGTTATCTACCTCCAAATCGACCTCGATAGTAAGGATGTAAAATGGTTCTTAATGCATTCAAAGTGGATAATGGGGAGTGGAGCATGCCATGGAGCAAGAAGTGCATGATGTGGAAAACTAACCTATCAAATAGAACCAATTGGAATAGTAAATAAATTCCATTATGTGATTGGTGAAAGGATAAATCTTAAGTTTGGATCTAACATGCATCAAGAGGGATGAAATCCCTTGAGGTGCAAACCTTTCCTCAAGTTTTTTAATCTAAAAAACGTTTTCACCTCAAGGGACTTATTCCTTTAGGTGCATG
>JZKD02S1692986.1:1170607-1181190 GCA_000966675.3 Picea glauca | reverse complement strand
CCTTCCCCCTATTCTCCTCCTGCCATTTCTTCTGCATGGATCCTTCCTCCTCCCACTCCCTCTCTCCCGAAGGCCCATTCTTTTGTTTCCCCCTAGAGCATCCTTTGTCGTCACCTCTCCAGTCCCAAGAATCCATGGAACATAGCGCACAGGATAAGAGCAATAAAACATCCTCTCCTAGGTGTATCATAGCTCATATAAGTAAGGTTGCAATGGTAGTTGGTCAAGATGTAGAATTGGAAGACATCCCTTCTCTCTATGGGAAAAAACTTGTGGGTAGATTATGTGGGAAGACGGTTTGAGTTCCCTCACTCTCCCAGTGGATTCAGGAAAATTGGTTCCAGAAGATAGGATACACCTTGACCTTTCACATTCTCCCTAGAGGCTAGTCATGCTTCCAATTCACTTCAGAGGTAGACTTAGACAAAACTATGCTCAAAAATTGGCGTTGGGGTCCCTTTGGTGTCTCTCTACAAAAATGGGATGTCAATTTTGATCCCCTTCGTGTGTCAGTATCTTTAATGCAAGTGTGGGAAATTCTACCATGGTTTCCAATTCAGCTTTGGAATGACCCCCTTCTTCGTGCCATAAGGGAAAAAATAGGCAAGTTTTGTGGGTTGAACTCCTCTTGGGAATCTACCCCAGACCAAAGGTGGGCTTGGGTCCTCATTGAAGTGGATTTATGTGAAGGGATGCGAGAGGAACTAGATCTCGTTATGGGCGAGCATAAATGGGTTAAAAATATTGATTATTGGAATTTGTTGTTTCGTTGTTATTCCTACCATGAGGTGGGCCATTTGTAGACATAGTGCAGCAAACCTCAGCTACAAATTGAAAATGTAAAAAAGGTATGGGTAAAAAAGTTAAGACCTACTCAGCTAGGGGCGGAAGAAGTAAATCATGTGCCTAAAGGTGTGGGAAAATCCCAGGTGGAGATACGTGATGAATTTTTTTTCCAGTAAGTAGAGTCACAAGAAAAGACATCGCCATATATTGATACATGTATGACTTCTTGTGTTCCTTTAAGTCTGACCCCTCCCCCTCCTCCTAATGAAAATGAAATCCATGAATATGTTTCTGCTCCCATTGTCAAAGCTTCATCCCCATCCCCACACCTTCCCCTTTTTCTATCAGTGTCCCTCCTTTCTCTCCTCCCCACATATCCTTCCCTCCCCCAAATGGGTGCTCCCTAATCTTATCCCTTCCCCCTCCTCCCCTTATTCGCACCCTCCCCTTGCCCCTATTCATATTGGATGCTAGTCTCAAACTTCCTCTTCCTCTAAGGATGGATCTCCTCCTTCATTTGATAATGGGACCCAAAAAAAAGGAGAATGGGTACTCCCTCAGGTCCAAAGATAAGAAGTAGGACTCCTCCTTGGTAGGCGTTCTATCTTTGGATGCTCCTACCCATAACCTGGTGGGGCACAAGTCTCACCTCCTTAGAGCTCATAAAAAAGTTTCTCTACATATCAAGAAAAGAACTCAGTATACAATTGTGAGGGACCTTGGAGCAAGCAAAGCCCCTAAGAGGGTCCCTCCATGAAAATCCTATCCTTTAACACCATAGGAGTAGGGGGCACCTAGAAAAAAATCACCCTCAAATGGCTCATCCAGAGCCTCTATCCCTATGTAAATCTAATACAAGAAACGATGGTTGATGATCTAAGAGCAAGATCCCTTTTTTATACATGGTTGAATTCATGGTATTTATGTACTTTGGATGAAAATGGACAATATAGGGGCTTACTTATAGGTTGGAGTCATTCTTTCAATTCCCTCTTAGTGTCTTCACATGATTCTACCATTTCTGTTTAGCTGGAGGACAAATCATCCAACCTTTGTCTAGTAATTGTTAACGTATATGGCCCATACATAAACTATGAGGTTTATTGGGAGGATTTGGTGGATTCAAAGGTATTGGATAAGCCTTTAAGTATTGTGGGGGGAGACTTCAATCTTACCATGTTCTCAAGGGAGATTTGGGGTGTAACGGCACGACTTGATAATCTCGGTGATTTTTTTACATCTTCTTTTGAGAAAGTGAAGCTGGTGGACATGGAACCTATCAAATTAGTCTGCATATGGAGGAATTTCATAATGGGGGACACAGAAATAGGAAAAATCCTTGATCATTTTATGGTATCAGAGGATCTCATTTCTAGTCCCTTTCTTTTCAAGACTTGGGTTTCAACGGGTGGACTTTCATACCACCTCCCAATCATTCTTCAAATGGAGATGGGTATTTCTAAACTGTCAACCCTTTTCAATTTCAATTCGGTATAGTTACAGAATGAGGATTTTAAGAAAATCATCAAAGAAAAATGGATTCCTCTTATGATAGGGTCCTCTTCTTCCTTTATGCATAAGTTTGCAGAGAATGTGTCGTGCGCAAAACAAGCAATGAAGGGGTGGAGTAAAAATTTTAAAGATTGTACGCAAGTTGAATTAAAATAAGTGGAAGACAACATAAGAGAATTTTTAATGGCAGGATTAGATGGAAAGCGTGTCAAAATATATTTCACTCAGCTTTGCAATTTGGAGGATTGACAACACACTATCATGTTGAACAAACAAATGATCTAGAGACAAAATAGTCGAACTACATGGATAAAAGAAGGTTACAGAAATACTAATTTTTTCCATCATTATACCAACTACATAAAAAATATAAACTCTATCTAGGAAATTAAATCAAACTCTGGGGACATGGTGCACTCTTTTCAAGACATAACCAATGAAGGTGTGCGCTATTTCCAAAAGCTATACAAGGAGAAAGATGGATGTCCAATTAAAGAGATTTTGGATGTTCTTAATGTTTTTCCCACGGTCATAATGGAAGACATGAACAAATCCCTAGAGGAAGAAGTTTTGGAAGATGAAGTTCTAGGAGCTCTCTCCTAAATGAAAAAAGGAAAAATCACAGGCCCAAATGGGCTCATGGTTGAATTCTTCGTGGGTTTTTACAATGTGATAAAAGACAACCTCTTAAAAGTGGTTAGGAAGTCTAAATACTCAAGAAGAGTTCTTAGAGCTCTCAACTCCACTTTCCTTTCCTTAATACCAAAAAAATAGAAGGGTCTTTCATTTGATGACTACAGGCCTATTGCATGTTGCAACATTATTTACAAGTTGATAGCCAAGATTATAGTGAAACCTCTAAATCCTATCCTAATAAAATATAGACAGGAACAACAAGATGACGGAAAAGGCTCACTAGCCAACTCTTAATGTATTCACACCAATGTTACATATTTTTAGTACAATGGGTGATGTCACCTCATAGAGAGATTTGCTCTAGATCCTAAAATCATGCATGATGACTAGGCTAGGAAATCTTAACTAACTCATTAGTCATCACTTGAGGATATATTACTAATATCCTAAATGAATAATACAAATATAGGTGACAATTAGACTTAGCGATTGGTTAAGGTAATCCATAGGCTAACATTCCCCCCCTCAATCACAAGTCCGATCAATAATACCATCAATGAAGCATAAACTAGTATCATTTCCAAGTCTTCATACTGAAACTCCTGAGTTGAGCCTCAATGAAGAACTGCTTGAAAAGCCGCCAATATGGATGTTGAATGGTTCATCTAAAATGAACTGGAAGAGGGTTGAGATTTGGAAATGAACTGGAAGAGAGTTGAGATATGGAAATGAACAGTTGCAATATCTGAACATTCCCTGATTGCTTGACAATTTGATCATTTTGCCAAGTATTTGAGCTTAGAAGAATCTGATGTCTTCTGCTAATTGGTGAACATGTAGTTTCACCACTCTACTATCAGTGTATCACTGAAGTGCTCTATGAATTTGTGGTTTGGGATAACCATTGACCAATTGATACCATGTATTTGATGGTTTTTAGATGACCACTAACCAATTTTTACACTTTTAGGTGTCTAATAGCATCCCAATCATGTATCATGTGTATGATTCAATTGCAAGTCATTGAACCATAATTCTACCAAAGTCTGTCATCTACAGATTGCAGTTGCCCATTTGGAAAATTTCATGCCCATCTGGAATATTTCATGCCCATCTAGCATATTTGTTGTCGAAACTTTCGGTCTGAAAACCATCTTCAATTCCATCATCAATTCCCCCCTTTGTCAGATAAAAGGAGAGACCAAAAGTAGTTTCATGAACCATATTCACTTGATTTTTTAACTCCCCCACTTAAGGTATAGAAGAGTCACATCATTGTACTCCCCCCTATAGGCTCAAGAGAGTACCATACTTCTTCCATTTGTGTACAACATGAAGTGGGCATGCAGAAAAAAACACATGTTATCTCATCCTGTGAGGGCCATGCTTAAAAACTACGTCATAAGGGGACCACTTATGTGAGGTACAAAAATGTTATGTGTTGCAATATTGGTCTTTAATCAAGATTGAATTCTACAATAAGTCTTATATAATCACTTGGTTGTTAATGACCACTATCAAGGATCAATCCACTCATAGTGAATATTCAATCTTTCATGTTTCTTCAGTGTGGAACATCTTTCTGAGGAATGGTTATGCTTGCCACAATGCTAACAAGGATGGAGATCAAAACATTGATTCTCCTTGTGACAAACTCGATTGCAATGTTGGCATTTTTCATTCTAATGCTGAATTTGAACAAGTGAAGTTGAAACTTCTTGAAGGAATCCAACACTTCGGAACTCGATTGGTTTGCAATAATCAAGAATATGAAAGGTAACTTCCTTGTCATATCCAAGTTTTGTACTATTCTTGTTCTAGTTAATTTATTCCCAAGGTCTGACGATGGGCTTGGAAAGAGTATTCTAAACTTGATGACATGCTTCACATTTACTTTTACTTATACTTGTTGTATCACTTTGTGATTTGGCATCTTTTGCTTGCGATTCATCTTCATTGGAAGCTACTTTTGAATTTGGCTTGATAAGGTTCTCCTTCACTGACTGTTGATCAAAATAATCATCATCATCATCATCTTCATCATAATAGAGAGGGTTGTTATAAACAAAAATTGGTTCAAAACACTTCACTAGTTGCTGATTTTTTATATCTATCAACTCATCATTCAATAGTTGGGATTGATCTTAAAGTAGTATAACTTTAGCTTCTGTTAATTGCAAAAAAGTTAGCATTGATTGAAGAGTTTCTTTGTTCAATATCATTGTGTTGTCTTCAGTGGTGTTTATTAGAGTGTTCAGAAACTCTAATAATTCGAGACTTCGCTCCATTTCAAAACACTAAATGAGGTCTCCTTGTGCAGGTAGATCCTGATTACAATTTAACTCAACAAAAGAAGGCTTGCTTGCAACTCGTTCATTTGAACTTCACAAGCACTTGATTTTGTTTCATGCTTGCTTGTACTTGTTTGAATTCATTTCCAAGAACGCACTCGCTTATACTTTCACACTCACTTGAAGTTGCTCACTTGAACTTGCTTCCAGGTAGTTGAGGGTGTTGGATACCACCGAAAATGCACCCTAAAAGTATTATAATGGTTTTATTTTTAACCTTTTCAAATTTTGACTTACAATGACTCAAATAGGTGTCAGGTTCAACCGCGAATGCACCCAAAAATTACAATTCAACTCTATTTAAATTTGATTTCTCTCTTACAAATAAACTATTGCAAGTAGCAAATGATCGTCAATTTTGAATTCTTCATTAACTTGATTTTCCTATTGCTTGATGTAGAATCATTTGTTTTGAATTTGAATTGATCTTGAAATTAGCTTAAAGTGTCCAATGCTTCAAGAATATGAATGTGAATTATTGTAGAATGCTGACATGTATGACAACTTTGAATGCTTGAATGTGCATTATAGATGTTTGATCACATGTTCTTGATTGTAAGTGCTTGATTGAGATGTGCTTGATTGTATGTGCATGAATGGTATTAATCATGTGCATTGATTTCATTAACCTTCTTTGTACTCCATGTGTGTGTGATAATATCAAAACTAGATATAAATCAGCTCATAAAACAACCATGAAAAAATCACCAGTACACACTACACAAGGTGTACCTAAGATCCCCTTATTCAATTTCAAGTGGATCTAGGACACGAGCAAAAAAAATTGTTTTGTTATGGATTCCCTTGTGATCACAATAATATGCCGAAATACAAAAAAGTTTGTGCCAAAATACAAAATGAAATCATCTTAATCACTTTCTTAGTATCACAAGGATATTCAAAGAGAGGGTTACAAATGTTTCAAGCTCTCTCTCAACTTTCAAGCATTTAACCTTCACAAATAAGTAAATGTGACTTCAACTTTGTTTCTCAACCATTAGTGCCTCAAGTTCTCATCCTTATATGCTACTTTGAAATAAGCATTAAATAATCCTCTTATCACTCCACTTTTGTGACCAAAAATAAAACCTTTTACATTAACATAAAGTATTACTTTATGTTAAAATAAACACTTCAAAATCTCAAGTATGTCACTCTAAAAATGCTTTTCAAAAAGTAACAACATAAAAAATTGTGCATAAACTTGTTTTATATGCAGAGCATGTTTTTTCATTAAATTTGTGGAATGAAAAGGATTAGTTTCGATACTTTTACTAGGAAACAATCCGCCCAAACTTGAAAACCGGGCCACTTAACATGCAAAACAAAGAACGTCGAACTTGTGAGGAGACTTAGATCCAATGAGCAAATGCCACAATAGTTGTCCTATCTTTTTATTTGTTTGAGAATCCATACCTTCCTCCCTACTAAAAAGTTCCAAGCCAAGTCTTTGTTGGGCATATCGTTGAGGATGTTAAAGAGTGTATCCTTTATAATTCCACATTAATGTTTAGCATTGTGTATACGCTCAGACTTAATTAAATATCGCACCAAAAATTCTTCTCCTTCTGTTGGTGTATGTTTCATCAGCAGTGCCACATGATTTAGACTTTGAATTGTTAAAATTTTAGCTAAGATTCGTTGCAATTTTGGCTGCGTTTTGATTCTGTTGTAGATGCCATGCGATTCAAGCTATCGTTTGCTTTCTTTGTTAACAGGAAGATCGATGCATGGATCATATTGGTGCATAGACTGCCATTGAATGTCTCTTGAATGGGGGCAGACTGGTAATGGAGATCACGTGGAGATAAAACATGAACTGCATTTGTCAAAGACAAAAATAACAAATATTATTACCTCCTTCAGTTGGCGTGTGCATGTAGATTGTTGGGAAAATTGTTGAGCAATATTCCTGGGTATTCGTTATTCATGGATATGAAGGTTCAGATCCATGTTTACTTGCACAAATCACGATCCATCTATGGGAAACACACAATTAATAAAGGCACATGGAGGGTGACAACTCATAGTCTAGTTGTGTGTGGAACACGTGGAAAACTTGAGCCAACGGGTACTTCACTCTAGTCAAAGTCCTCTTCAGGATTTTCTTCCAACTCGACACCAGTGTCTGTTATGTGGTTGATTATGGATCCTGCTCCTGTTTGCATGCTATTGTAAATATTCACAACTTTACAGAAAATATTTGAGACATATTGTGTGATTAATGCATAAAGATTCACAAATTGTGGATCTATATCTATGTGAGAGATCCAAAAAAATTGCAGTTCAATTTGTTCATGATAGGATACTCATTCTCTTTTCTCCAACTGTGTGTGGACTGGTGTTTTGTTTCCAAAAGAAAAAATTACACCTCTTGAATGGAAACTTATTCTTCTTTCTATCTGGTCCACTTCAGGCTCATGGGAAAGTTATCTGTCTTTGCATAATTCAACAGCGAATATAATAAATTGGATCCAGGGCATCGATTTTGAGCAACAATTTCTTACTAATTAGAAGCAAGTGTATGTTTTGATCCATGGAGAAACTTGAACTACATAAAAAACAAATTTCAATCACCAGGATCTACTCCTCTGTGTTTGGCTTCAATCGCCCTCAACATCCCACTTCAATAGAATGAAACATTATGGCTATAAAAATAGATTATTTCATTTGAGAATCCATAGAACCATCATTGTACCAGATTGTACCATATTATAGATGCATATCTGATCTATTCATAAATTTTCTTGGAAAGACCAAATATATGATGTTTATCGATAGTTATCACCAGAGCTATTCAGCGCGCAACCTACATGTCCACTTGCAAACCTTCGACGAACATTTCCCATACCTCTCGACCCACTGAATTGGATTCTTCTTTGTCTTCAACCTTACAATGATTTGAGATTGGAAGGTGATATGAGATCATGACTCATGGCACTGGATCTTCTCAATTATGCTACGAACTGATTCATCGTTGGAATATCCATTTGAAAAACCACCTTCCAACCTTTCATGAAGTTATTGAACCTCCCATGGAAAAATACCATGGAACTCAAGACTAAAAGGCCCTTAAGACTACCAGGCCCTTAAGATCATAAGAGCTCTAATACCTATTGATAAAATATAGACAGGAACAACAAGACAATGGAAAAGGCTCACTAACCAACTCTTAATGTATTCACACCAATGTTACATATTTATAGTACAATGGGTGATGCCACCTCGTAGAGAGATTTGCTCTAGATCCTAAAATCATGCATGATGACTAGGCTAGGAAATCTTAACTAACTCATTAGTCATCACTTGAGGATATATTACTAATATCCTAAATGAATAATACAAATATAGGTGACAATTAGACTTAGTGATTGGTTAAGGTAAGCCATAAGCTAACATATCCTCAATGATATTATCTCAAAGGATAAATTTGGAATCTTGCAAGGCAAACAAATCCACAATGGAGTATCACTAGCCCAAGAGGCCTTCCACTCTATCAAAATGCTAAAGCAACTGACAAAAGTACTGAAGGTGGACCTTTCTAAGGCCTACGCTAGGGTAAACTGGACTATTTAAGATTGTCTCTTAAAAAGGGGTATGAATCACCCTACAGTGAATTGGATAATGGTATGTGTCTCCTTGGCCTCCTTCGCAGTGTTGATAAATGGTTCTCCTTCCAGTTTCGTTCGAGCATCAAGAGGTTTGTTTCAAAGCTGCCCGTTATCACCTTTCCTCTTCCTTCTCATTGTCAAGGCACTGAGTAGAATGATAGTGGAAGCAAATTCTAGTAGAAGCCTGACAGGAGTAAAGGTATCAAAAGTTGAATCATTGTCTCATCTACTCTTTGTGGATGACATATTATGCTTTGTCTTAGGTACGTCCCACAACTTTTATGTCTTAAAAAGCATTTGGATAAATTTTGTCTAGCCATAGGAATGGAAGTAAACCTCTAAAATTTGTGCCTTATATCTTACCATCTATCCAAAGCATCATCCATGCTTTTATCAAAAACCCTCTCCTTCCCTCATAAATATCTAGACTATGTTTTTGTTGGATTACTAAGAGGGGGGGCTGAATCAGTAATAAAGCAATCTCATCCCTTTTAACCAAATAATCCAAGTGTTATGTCAATGTAGAATTATCATCCAATAATGAGCAATGAACAAATGAACAATCATACGCATACACAGTACACCAGTGTTTTATGTGGAAACCCAAAGTGGGAGAAAACCACAGAATGAAATTCCTCTAGGTTTCACTTCTTGGAACCTCTCAAAAAAGGAGTTATAGCAAAAATGGCATACCTTGCTGAATTTTGGCTTATTCTAGAGAGAGACCTTGTAGAGAGTGCCCCGCATGGAATATTTGTTGACTTGATATGAACTTGTTACAAAGAATACTTTAGAATGTGCCCTAACCCACACATTTGGTCTCACTAAATTTGGATCTATTATGAAGAAGTTATGATGTTTTTACCCGAAACACATGTTTTTGACTAGTTTCAGGACTAGCCACAAACCCTATTTTCCACGGAGTGTAACTCCCAAAATACAATGACCCACAAGCTAAATTTTTTACCACATATACTTGGATATGTTTCCTCAATGGAATAGAAATTTCACAGTCTGAATCATTATATAAAAAAAATTATAGAGAAAATGGTAAGATGACCTGTAAATAACATACCTTAGAAAGCACCATCAAAAAAATTTATCCTTCCTTGCATTTCGGCATTGTTTTCTTCACCTTCCCTCAGAATTTCGGCTTAGATATCTTTGGTTACCTCAGACACCTATAGATATTCAACATTTCTCAAGTGTGATTAAAATAAGAGATCCTTGCCTCTTATTTATACTCTCCAAGTGGCTTCCTTAAAAACATCTTCTAGGTCACTTGGCCCACTTTCCTTATTTTAGGGTTAACCCACTTCTAATTTCACCATTAAATTTATTATTGAAACAATTTATTCTGTATTCACTTTGAATTATAATACACTTGTCACTTCACTTTATTATTTAACTTTTAAAATCTCTTAAACCACTTTGACTACTTTGACCCTTTGGGGCTTTTAGATGACATATGAGGGTCATCCAACTTCGTAAGGCCATAACTCTCAAACCATGAGGAGTTATGTGAAATTTCACATACCACCAGAAATGGAATGACATTTACTACCCATCTAAAATAGTATTACCTTCAAATATAGCAAAAATCATACTGTTATCCATCAAACAAACTTGGGTCCATTACCCAAACCTAGGTTCTCCAACTTCACATGGTCATAACTCTCTAACCGTG
>JZKD02S1692986.1:1135199-1145280 GCA_000966675.3 Picea glauca | reverse complement strand
TAAAGCCGACATAAATAAAATAACATTACTAATCTAAATTACAACTAATGGCCTAAAGCCGACATAAATAAAATAACAATACTAATCTAATATGCCCCAATTAAGTGGTAATGAGACAATATTAGGGCTTAACAGAAATTGTGCATACTGATCTAGTTGGACCAACTACAACAAAGGGCTTGAAAGGTGAGAGATACTTTATGTTATTAGTTGATTATTATAAAAGAATGATTGCAGTTTTTTTTCTCAAGAATAAGTCAGAAGCTTTTGAAAACTTCAAGATCTACAAGGAAATGGTTGAAAACGAAATGGACTCAAGAATCAAATGTTTGAGATCTGATAATGGAGGAGATTTCACCTCAAAGGAATTTATGGACTACTGCAGCAATCATGGAATAAAAAGGCAATTCTACCTTGCTAGGACACCTCAACAGAATGGAGTTGTTGAAAGAAAGAATAGGACAGTATAGGAAATTGCTCGAACA
Source organism: Picea glauca (assembly GCA_000966675.3). Classification (NCBI taxonomy): domain Eukaryota; kingdom Viridiplantae; phylum Streptophyta; class Pinopsida; order Pinales; family Pinaceae; genus Picea; species Picea glauca. The sequence goes on along the minus strand of JZKD02S1692986.1, from coordinate 1,144,795 downwards.
ATGCTAATGGATTCAAAATTGACAGATATTTTTTGGACACAGGCAATGCATACAACATTTCACATTCAAAACAGAGTAATGCTCAGAAACAACACTGACAAAACTCCTTACGAACTATGGAAAGGAAGACCAGCAAATGTAAAACACTTCAGAGTTTTTGGAAGCAAATGCTATATCAAAAGAGAAGGAGGAATATGAAAGTTCTACTCTCGTGTGGACAAAGGAGTACTTGTTGGTTACTCAAGTACAAGGAAAGCATACAAGTGTTACAATCTAAGATTGAACAAAGTTGTGGGAATCATCAATGTAACAATTGATGAAACAGGCAAACCAGAATCAAAGGAAGAAAATGAATCAATGAAACATTCCTTAGAAGAAGAAGCAGAAGATGAAAAGGAAGTAGAAGAAGAAGATAAAGAGAATCTGATAGAAGCAGAAGAGAAAATTCAGCAAGTGTCTCCAAAGACACCCAGTAAATGAGTACAGAAGAATCATCCTTCAGATCAGATTATCGAAAACAAAGATGCAGGAGTTGAGACTAGAAGAAGAATCCGTTCACCAGAACAAACACACCTAGCACTTTTATCTACAATTGAACCAAAAAAAATTTAAGAAGCCAGCAAGGATGAATTTTGGAATAAGGCCATGGATGAAGAATTGGATCAAACAGAGAAAAATGACACTTGGGAATTGGTTCCAAGACCAAAAAATAAGAATAAGATCGACACAAAATGGGTTTTTGGGAATAAATTGAATGAAGATGGACATGTTACAAGGAACAAAGCTAGATTGGTATGTAAAGGATATGCTCAGATTGAATGAATCGACTTTGAAGAGACATTTGTCTCAGTTGCCAGAATGGAAGCAATATGTTTTCTTTTAGCTTATGCATGCTCCAAAAATGTTAAAGTATATCAAATGGACGTAATCTCAACTTTTCTGAATGGGGAACTTGAAGAAGAAGTCTACATTGAACAACCAGAAGGATTTCAGTTGTCAGAGAATACAGATTATGTGTGTAAATTAAAGAAGTCCTTATATGGTCTAAAACAGGCTCCTAGAGCATGGTACTCCAGACTGAATAAGTATCTGCAACAGGCAAGGTTCAGAAAAGGAAGTGCAAACAACAACCTCTACATCAAGGTAATATTTTATTAATTGAAGTTTATGTTGATGATATTATTTTTGGTAGTGATGATGACTGGTTAAGCCAAAAATTTGCAAAAGATATGCAGAAAGAATTTGAAATGTCGCTACTTGGAGAACTATCCTTCTTTCTGGGACTTTAGATACGTCAAAGCAACCAAAGAATTTTTGTTTATCAAACCAAGTATATTAGAGAAATGTTAAAGAGGTTCGGAATGGAAGATTGCAAACCAGTTATCATTCCCATGCAAACCAGTTGCAAGTTGAGAAAAGATGATGATTCAAAGTCTACAGATCAAAAGAAATACAGGTCAATGATTGGCAACCTATTGTATGTGACAGCATCCAAACCAGATGTAATGCATGCAATTGGACAGGGGGCACGATTTCAAGCAGCACCAAAGGAATCACATGTATTAGAAATGAATAGGATTTTCAGATATCTCAAAGGAATAGAAGAGTTTGGGCTATGATATCCAAAAGGAAAGGATCTATCACTAATTACCTACATAGATGCAGATTGGGCAGGTTGTATTGATGATCGATGAAGCACCAGTGGAGCAGCATTCTACTTGGGTGAGCGTTTAGTATCATGTCTAAGCAAGAAACAATCATCAGTATCTCTATCTACAGTCGAGGCAGAGTATATTGCAACAGCAGCATGTTGTACACAGGTTCTTTGGATGAAACAAACTTTGACAGATATACAGGTTGAGTATGATGAGTCCATTCCAATATATTGTGATAATACAAGCACCATCAGTATCTCAAAAAACCTAGTGATGCACTCCAAGACGAAGCACATTCCAATCAAGTATCACTTTCTATGGGAACAAATTGCATAAAAGAACATCAGAGTTGAGTATGTGGGCACAAAAGAACAAGTGGCAGACATCTTTACAAAACCACTTCCACGGGAAGCCTTTGAATATCTCTGCCATAGACTTGGAGTTATTTCTACTCCAAAATGAATGCTTTTCTGAATGCTTTTCTGAATGCTTTTTGAATTCTTATCTTATATGTTTTAGATGTACACGAGGAAGCACCATAAGAGGATAGTTCAATTAGGGGGAGAAGCCTCGGATGGAAAGATAACTTTTCCATTGATGACAAAGGGGGAGAGATTTATCAAATGCAGAGGACAGAGGCATGGTTCTAGAGGAGCAGATTTATCAGATGCAGAGGACAGAGGCATACTTCCAGAGGGAGCAGATTTATCAAATGCAGAGGACAGAGGCATGGTTCCAAGGGGAACATGAGTGATATGATTTTAGTATTGCATCATAGTGTTGTTATCAATGCCAAAGGGGGAGATTGTTGATTAAGGTTGGTTGTCATTGATGTCAACCCTTGAAGAAACCCCCGTAGCACAAAGGTTTGGGTAATGGACCAAAGGTTGTTTCATGTATAGTGGTATGAGTTTTAATATATTTGAAGGTAAGACTATTCCATATGGATAGTACATGTCATTCCATTTATGTTGGTATGTAAAATGTCACATAACTCCTCATGGTTAGAGAGTTATGGCCATGTGAAGTTGGAGAACCCAGGTGTGGGTAATGGACCCAAGTTTGTTTGATGGATAACAGTATGAGTTTTGATATATTTTCAGGTAATAATATTCTATATGGATATTACATGTCATGTCATTTCTAGTGGTATGTGGAACGTCACATAACTCTTCAAGGATTGAGAGTTATGGCCTTACGAAGTTGGAGGACCCTCATATGTTGGCTTGAAGCCCCAAAAGGTCAAAGTAGTCAAAGTGGTTTAAGAGATTTTAGAAGGTAAATAATAAAGTGAAGTGATGAGTGTAATATAATTCAAATTTAATACAAAATAAATTATTTATATAATAAATTTAAAAGAGAAATTAGAAGTGGGTTAACCCTAAAATAAGGAAAGTGGACAAAGTGACTTAGAAGATGTTTTTAAGGAAGCTACTTGGAGAGTATAAATAAGAGGCAAGGCTCTCTCATTTAACACACACTTGAGCATATTGAATAGATATAGTTGACTGAGGTAACCAAAGGATATCTAAGCTGAATTTATAAGGGAAGGTGAAGAAAAGAAGGTCGGAATTCAAGGAAGGATAAATTCTTTTGATGGTGCTTTCTAAGGTATGTTATTTATAGGGCATCTCACCATTTTTGCTATAAATTTTTTTCTATAATGATTCAAACTGTGAAATTGCTATGACATTTAGAAAACATATCCAAGTATCTGTGTTAAACAATTTAGTTGGTGGGTCACTATATTTTTTTAGTTACACTCCGTGGAAAATAGGGTTTGTGGCTAGTCCTTAAACTAATCTAAAACAGGTGTTTCCAGTAAAAATGTCATAACTTCTTCATAACAGATCCAAATTCAGTAAGACCAAATGTGTTGGTTAGAGTAAATTTGGTAGTATGTTATGTAACAGTTTCATATTGATTCAATAAAAATTCCATGTGGGGCACGCTCTACAAGGTCGCTCTCTAGAATAATCCAGAATTCAGCAAGGTATGTCATTTTTGCAATAACTTCTTTTCTGAGAGGTTCCAAGCAGTGACACCTGGAGTAATTTCATAAAACAAACTGAAGAACATTGTGTATCATTTTCAGAGATTTATTCATTAAAGGTACAAAGTTATGATTATTTCAAGTTAGGGTTGTTGACTAATCCAAAACTAGTCATGTGAGACTAAAGAAAAGTTTGATGAAAATGTTAGTCTCTTGTTTTTAAAGTTAAGGAAGGTTTGCAGGTATATGATAATATACACCAAGTCTATTACAGAGTTAAAAAACATATTTGGATGATGAAATTGATGAGAGATTTTGGTTAAGGTACAGGGTGATTACAGGTTGTTTGGTACAGGTTGGTGCATGGTTGATGCACTTGTTTATGGTACAGGTTCATTATAGGTTGTTTGGTACATGTTGGTGCATGGTTTATGCACTTGTGTAAGGTACAGGTTGGTGCATGGTTTATGCACTTGTTCATGGTACAGATTGATTACAGGTTGAGGTACATGTTGATGAATGGTTGATGCATGGTTCAGATTTATTGATACAAGTTTAAAGTGGTATATCTCACAGTGATAGTGTGACAGTGGTTCAATCATTCTACTTATACATCAGGGCAGTTGGACAGAGCAAGGATAGGTGGTTGTAGCCACCTTCCGGTTGTAGCCGGAGAACACAGGGGGTTATAGCCTCCTTCTCGTTGTATCCAGAGAATTGGGGAGTTGGAGCTTCCCTCAGGTTGTAGCCTGAGAAACTAGGAGGTTGGAGCCTCTTTCCAGTTGCATCTGGAAAACAAAGGAGGTTGGTGCTTCCAATGAATGTAATTCTTCAAGACATATAAGAAAAAGCATTCTGTGGTTTTCTCCCAATTTGAGTTTCCACGTAAAACATTGGTGTATTGTGTATGTGTGTGATTGTTCATTTCTTATTGCTCATTATTGGATAATAATTCTACATTGATATAACACTTGGATTATTTGAAGAAAAATGATTATAATTATGCTATTACCGATTCACCCCCCCTCTCAGTAATCCAACAACTCTGACTCTTGAGGCAATAGTTTTGTAATGATCGTGCAAGTCCTTCACTATACAATGTGTCTTGAAGAATTCGACCTTCAAATTCTGATCTGTAATTGTGGACATAGAAATCAAATTTTTCTTTATCCCAGGGAAATACACAACATTGCAAATGTGTCTGACAGTACCATTTGAAAGTGTTACTAGAATATCTCCATATCCCTTGATTTGATAAGACTGATCATCTCCAAGATAAATATGGGCACCATTATGTGTTTCTTTAAAGTTTATATACCAATTCTTGTTACATGTCATGTGAATTGAAGCTCCAAAATCACATGTCATGTGAATTGAAGCTCCAAAATCAACAAACCATGCATCAACATCATCAATTTCAGCAAACAATGCAGCATTGGACACAAACAATTAGAGATCTTTTGAATCAATATTTGGGTTTTCTTATGCAAAATGTCTTGAATGTTTTCTATTTTTATGCCTAGCCTCATCATTTTTCTTCTTATAACATTCTTTGGAAAGATGTCCAGTCCTACCACAATAGAAGCACTTAGGTTCATTTCCATTAGATGGCATACCTTGATTTGGCTTTGGAAATGACTTCCTGAAATGAATTTCCTTCTCTGCCTCCTCCTCGTGGTTTCCCTTTAGGGAATCTTTTCTTTGTCCATAATGCTAAGTCTGAATTCTGAGAATTCAAATTTGGCTTCAAATTCGTGTGCCTTTCTTCTTCTTGCAGCAATATACCTATCAATTCCTCAAAGGTAGGAGCTTTCTTTCTCGCTTCAAGGCCTATTATAAACATTTGATAGTCCTCTAGCATTCCATTTAGGGAAATTGTGACAAGATCGGTGCTTGACACTTTTTCTCCTATATCTCCCAATTTGTCTTTCATGTCTTTTATTTTCCCAAGAAAAGTACTAATAGACTCATTTATATCCATTTTAATACTTAGAAATTTACTCTTTAGAAAAAGAATGTGATTTGTATTATTAGTCTCATACAACTCTTTAAGTACTTTCGAGGTTTCACTAGAATTCTTGGCATCTATAATGTGAGGAATTATATTATCTTTCACAGACATTCGTAATAATACATTGGCTTTGTTCTCCCTCTTATCCCAATCTTGGATTGTTGTCGTTGTCGCACCTGCAGTCATGTTGGGTCGCACTTCATCTCCTTTCACGATCATCCATACACCATAACCTTCCATCAAGGTTTGCATTTTGAATTTCCAATTTACTAAATTTGAACCATCCAATTTATTGGATTCATTGAGGTAAGTTTCAGCAAATGGATTCACCATCCTTGCAACCTCCTTCATGCAGCAAACTCGCAGCAAGATACGATACCTCACAAAATACAATACCTCAGAACAACAATCACGGCAATTTCTCACTCGATTTCACCGTAAATTAAGTCAACGGGAAATTTCCTTTGGAACATCGGATGCCTTTCCGAAAAATCCGGGCAAAGACAAAAAAATGCATTCAGATCTCAAAAGATTCCTTTGAAGATTACCAGGAGACGTTTGAAGAACTCTGGCACTGTCAATTAAATCTCGCTAATCAACAGCTTCAAAATATATATCACAGTCCAAACAGCCAATCGCCCTCCATGCTCAACTCAAACGGGCTCAACTCAATATTATTTGTCCTTGGTCTTGGAAACAATAAATATTGCAGGTCTAGATCGCGTATTTGTATGAACAGCAGTAGGCGACAACAAGGTTTATCTCCTCACGTCAGGTTCACCAGAGCGATCTCATCGGAGAAAACAACGATCTTCAAACAGCGATGATAGGAGATATTCACGAGAGGCGTGAAGGAAGCAAACAACGATCTCAATAATCAAGTTAACTCTCTCCTATGGATTCGCAACGATCTCCCCAGGATGTAACAATTCACAGCTTTGAAATTATCTCTGAAGAACCGTCCTTCAGATGCGGGAAATTATCTCTCTACTCAAGCGCTCGACTCTTCACTCAAGCGATCGTATCTTCACGTCGGGTTCACCAACAACATTCAACGCTCGATGGATAAGCTCCCAAAGACCAAGCACGAGGCCCAAAGATCAACGCTCTGATATCAACTTGAAATAGAAAGAAATGAAATACAACCGGCTTCTCTCAGGAAAGGCAGCACTTGGAGGCCATCAAGGCAAAGCAACGCTGAGCATTTTATTAAATCAATTAAAGAGTACATTATATAGGACGATAAACAGTTTGGACGGTTGAAACCAGTAGACGGTTTTTTTTATTATTAACTAATCATTATTTCTAAGTACTTCTTCAATGGAAAAATGGATCACGCCTTGCCCAGATTTAAAATAACACACGTGCTCCTTCTCCGCAATGCAAATCGCCAGATCACGAAGGACATCGTGTATTTTAATAGAGGAAATCCTTCCCACAACACCATTATTTACCACCTCAATCAAACAACGGTCTCTTAGATGTTTGATATAATTGTGTGCAATGTCATGCAAATAGTTGTCTCCACTTCCTTTCACCAGACCTTCTACGATGAAGATATCTATGACATCTTCACAATAGATTTCTCTCTCTTCGGGATAAGCTGAAAAAGATAAAAAACAAGTCTTCAAAAAATCCGGTAGAACATCATAACTCCAGTTGAGTCGTTGAAATAGTTTTTTGTCCACTACACGGTGCAGGTCATAAAACGTCTCAAAGACATTTTTCATCCGATCTAAAGCCACCTCCCACTCATATAGTTCAGTATGGTGTGTCATTGCAGTAGTGACTACAATTATGGCTAGTGGAAAACCCTTGCACTCCTTTGTGATTTTCCTGGCAACTTACTCTATTTCATGTGGAACATTTCCATTTCGATTATGAAATGCTCGGCTATGAAATGCTCGGCTACGAAATCGCTGCCAACCCTCGACTTCCCACAGCGGTTCCACTGTTATAGTCTCTTGCACATTCATTCTTGTACACACTTCTTTATCCTGAGTTGTGAGAACAATTTTAAAACCTGTGTCATTCAAGGACACTCCTAGGTTTTGAAGCTCATTGTTGGAATATATAATTCCTACTTATCTAATGTTCTTGCTAATGTATTGAGAGGTAGAGTTCATCTCTACGTGAGTTGTGTGATCCTATTATTAAGAGGTTGTTAGAGAGTTGGATTGGTGAGATCCTAGTTTGGTGTGTGGTTGAGATATTCTCTCAACCTCTCCAGTTATCTTTAGAATAAGTTAGATCTGATAACAACCTTTACACTCTATATAACATAGTTCATTGTATTGATTTTACATGTAATTAAATATCTGTTTATATCACTCTACTCTCTCATTTTAACATGGTATCAGAGCATCAGGGTTGGACGTGACTCCCTCACGGGAGTGCCCAGAAATATGTGAAGAGTAGAGTGATAATTTCTGAGAGGTGACCCGCCGGTTGTTGCAGCGCTGCCTCAAACCCCGGTTTCTGGAATCGCTGTTTTGTCCGGCGACGTGAAGAACTGGCGCAGGAGGAACAAAGGAGCAACGAGAAAGCCATCAGATGGACCAATATTGATGGCGGTTGTGTTTAATTCAAAATTTCAAGAAGTAAAGATCTTTGCGGGCATTGTTTTTTGAATATAATAACATATTGGCCAAAACCAAACTGGAGGATGCACTGGTGGGGACGAATGGCCGCAACAAACTTTTAACAGTCTATTCTTGTTGCCGTCAAAGTTCTAGGGCAGATCGGACGGCTGCACCGAGAGCAATGAGAAGCAAAGAAGATACTTGATACACAGCCTGCGAATGTTGGATGCTGAGTTGTCCACCACCATGGCTGGAGTCGACATGATCAAATCATGTCAAAAAGCCCTTCGTCGAATATCTGATCAGGTACTCCATTCAATTTTTTACTTAGATGCTGGTTCGGCAGAGGCATTTCAATATATTGGGGGGCTTTCGGTACTATTGGAGCTTGCGAAAATTTGCTTCAAGGGGCAGCTATTAGGTTATTTGATCGAACGAGTCAGGAGGGTTTCGATTCCATTTGTACTTGGCTGTCCAATTGCAAAGCGTTGTTGAATTCATTAGAGAAGTTTTTAGAAGTAAATAAAAGCAGTCTTTGGAGAGTGAGGCTGGGTACTCCGACTGCAACAACGGTTTTGTCGACTTTCCTTTTATGTCTGATGGCCACGTCTCCATTTGAGATGGATGGTCTGTCTAATGATGATTTTTTCGACAAGCTCATCGACGATGATGATCAGATTACAAAATCCGATTATTTAGAGAATAAGAGTAATAGCTTTCATCTGGAATCGGCTCATTCTGCACAGACTGCCGAAGATAAGGCAAATTCTGCTAGCGATGCACATCGGTATATTCTACGCTGCTTGCACATGCATCGTTCTATCCGACACTGCACCATATTTACATCTATTTCAGAGAATGCACATTCAGCACATGTTGATGCACCTTTGGGAACTGATGCTTATCGAGAATACGAAGCCTTGTTATTTCAGGATTACCAAGAGCTTGTTTTGAAGTCTGAATTTGCCGAAGAATCTGCATGCAGCATATTGAAATTACGAAACAGTGTTTTGAGGAGTTGCCAACCGAAGAGGAAGAGAGTCTCCATTGTGCATTGTCCTTGAGGACATTGTTGTCAAATGAGTTGATTTTTGCATCGATTGTGTTATAATGAAGTGAGGTGTACGTGCTCATTCCGTCGGACTCACAGAGAGTTGATTGTGAGAAGTGTGATTTTACAAGTATTGTTACTGATATTTTTTCGTTTGAAGGTGTGCATAGTTATGTTATTTGTGAGACTTGTAATTGAAAGTAAGACTAGGATATTTTGATGTAGTGGTCCTAGAAAATTCTATGTACCTGAGCCATTGTATACCCCCTAATGTGAAAAGTTCGTGGTAATCTAGAAACCACTA
>JZKD02S1692986.1:1098232-1114828 GCA_000966675.3 Picea glauca | reverse complement strand
GGATGCCACCTCACCCAAGAAGCTTCTCCTTCTAGAAAATTCGAGAAACCGTACGTTTTTCCCACGTGCTGGAATGTCCGCACCCTAGCTATATAGCAACCTGCGGACTGTCCGCCCCCTAGCTATATAGCAACCTGCGGGAATTTGTCATTCTCGCGCCCTGCCTATATAGCAACCTGCGTACATTTCTTTTTATAAGGATTTTACATAGGAAAAAACAACTTCTTTTCTCAGGAAAAGTTCTTCTTCCTTCTCTCTTCAGGAACTCAAGCCACTGTAACCCCTCTAAAAGCAATAGATAGGTTTACATCATTAACGATCATAGGGATGACGAAAATAATGTGTAACAATCTTTCATGTGTGCCAGATGTAAGCGGTACACGAAAAAGACCCTCTGAATAGCATCCAATAAGGAAAATTGTTGACAAAGGAGAGGAAACCACCAATAAGGATAATGGCATCCAAGACACTGCATGAATCCCAATGTGTGAATATATTTCTTATTGTCGAACACAAGGGAAACCCCCCAGTTAGCGACCAATGATGAAATGTCGACTATTGGGTTCAAGGTTACCTATCAATGATGAAAGTAGGACCAGGGTGCACAATAGGACTACAAATTCATGTAACTTTGAGACACATTGAGGGTATGGCCAACATGAAAGTCAATAGTTCTGAGAAATGGCCAACACAGGCTGATAGACATCCTTTGAAAAAGAGTATGAGACATATGGAAGACTCTGGTAGCATAGACTTAATGATGAAACTTTTTGATGCAGGAGGCATCAATCAAACTCTCCATAGGGACTGGAAGAGTAACCATTCGGGGGAGTAAACTCTAAATAATGAGCTCATCTTCCTAAGGTCATTATAAAACCAAAATTTGGATGACAAGTGGACTCAAAATTTTGTGCTTTGTTCAAAGGCAACATGACTACTGCCAATATAAGATAATATTCTTTTCCCGCCCATCTTTTTTTGCTTTTCATAGTCAAATGAATGTTATGATACAGAGGAGGAAACGAGTGTCACTAGTAAGAAACTAGTTCCAGCAGTGGAACATACCTATGCTCAATGCAAGGAGGTGCATGTAGGATATGGACACTCGGGGGAATGTTTCCTCTTGGGTATAGGGTGTCAATATGCAAAGGATATAAAAAAGGCTTTGTTTGGCTAATGATGCAAACTACTGAGGTGATAGGCTTATAATGCGAAAGAGAGAATCGGCAATAGGCTCAATACCGCATGCAAGAGAATGAGATGCAATTACAACTTAATGCCAAAAAATATCCTTTTTTCGTAAATTTAGTCTACTTGGTTTGAAAAAAGAGGTAAACTTACACCAAATAGATGTCCTTTCAAATCTAATTTATGAGTGTGAAAGAGACAAGTTCACTCAAAAATATTTTCTCTTTTTGAGAGAGTCATAAAAGAGCTTAAACCAGACTCATTGGGAGTTTTCTAAGTGGCATGTCATGGGGGAGGCCAAGGCTCCCATGCAAGACTTTTGTGAAAGGTTGATAACTTACGAACAGCTGACACAAGCTTGAGAAAACCCGGATCTTTCCAAGTAGAGGAGGATAAAATACTTGCAGAGGTTACCTTATCTACAATATATCGAAGAATGCCCTTTATCTGGAAGGGTGTAGAAGAAGGAAGTCGAGGCTCTACAAGATCATTACAATCAAACGAAACCACCCTAGGACTTGGAGGGAGTGTACTCGAAGAGAGTGGAATGCTCCCTTGTTCAGAAGGTACAGGACTAGAAATGTTAAGGAAATGGTTGAAGGAGGCATCACCCTCCAAAAGAAGAGTGGCATTGACCGAATATTTCATCGGCAATGTCACTTCCTTAGACTTGTCACTCTCCAAGAGAAGAGTGGGATCGGTCGAAGATTGCATCGACACAACCAATTTTTCAACCGTTGGTTGAATAGGATGCAATACAACAAGTTCAAGAGACACATCGCTTCCCAAAATGTGAGTGGTGTCGGCTGAAGATTGCATCGTCATAACCACTGTATCAACCAAAGAATATTGGGAAACTAAAGATGAATCAAAACCCGAAGGGCCCCCAGGCAAGGACCACGCTTCTTGTACCACAGTAGTAGTAGGGCACAAATGAGTAAGGTGATCTCCTTTGAAAAGCCTACAAAGGAACTTGGGCTTACGACTTACACGTCTAGGCTTCTCAATCGTATGAATTCCCCTAGCATGACTTGCAGTGGTTGGTGACATGCTCCCAGCATGACTTGCAGAGGCTAGTAGAAAATCTCCAGCGTGACTTTCAGAGGTTGGTGATGAATTCCCAACATGACTAGCAAAGGTTGGTGATGAACCCCCAACATGACTAGCAGAGGTTGGTGATGTATGTACAATGTGACTAGCAGTGACTAGAGTTGTGCCCCTAGCATGACTTGCAGCGGCTGGTTGCTAGTCTTCAACATGAATTGCAGAGGTTGTTGAGCTATATCCAACATGAATAGCATAGGTTGGTGATATAATACTAGTATGAATTGCAGTGACTGGACTAGGGGCGTTTGGTTGCGTCATTTGAGACCAAGGTTCTGGGAAAGACTGGTTTTAAGAAATTGTGGGAGAGGAAGGGTTCTAGTATACACCATGGACCTATCTAGTAGGATTGTATCCTCCTCCAAATTGGTTCATAAAGGGGTGTAAGGGCATTGACACTGAGGAAGCTGCTTGCGAAGAGAAAGCGACATGACAAGGGTTACTCATGTGAGGATATATGTTGCCCCCAAACGAAGGAACTTCATGAAGGGGGTTTCCCATACTATAAAATTGAATCCCCTCAGATGAAACACCAGAGGAAAGATGGAGTTCCACCATGGAAAAAGAGTTCATAGAAACCGACATAGTGGAATAAGGATAGATGGATGGGATGTAATAAGTAGAATGACCGCCCATTCGAGCACTTGGTCCGGAAAAAGTGAAGCTAGGATTGGATCTGTAGGAAGGAATATTCCAACCTCCTACCATAAGAGTTAGTTGAGGGATATGACTCCCACCAAACAAAGAGGGAGAATAAGGAGGCATCATGCCCCTAGACCCAAAACTAGGATTGACATAAGACGACAAGACAGAGTATGGAAAGTGCGAAGACATGTCTGGCATACCATGAGAAAAATGATTAGAGGCCCAAGGTATTGGTTGAGTATCATGATTCGGTGTACCACTCAAAAATACAAAAGGATTCATCCCCATGGAATGAGAAAATACCATGGGTTGGGTAGCGCTAACTGAGGGAGTCACAGGGGCTCCACTAACCATATAAATGAAAACTCATGATGCAATACAAAATCCTAAGGCCAACTAATAATCAGAGAGCACACCAAAATAAAAAAAATGCCAATATGCACACAAACAAGATAAAGTGGTTGAAATGGGCCTCCCTCCCTAAAGTAGGTATGCCTCGCCCAAGAGGGGCCTGAGACTCTCTACCAAAGATCAAAGGCATCAGAATCAGTTATAAGGGCCCTCGTGGGCTTAAAAACCAGTCGGTCAAATCCCCCATGAGAGGTAATCCTCCATAAAGGTTGTGTGTTTTCTGACCCTTATCTGACCCAGGGTACCTATAGAATAACCCCTGCAAGTAACCTATGTGGTACCTATGTCAAGCAACTAAGCAACCACGATCTAACCGATGCGCAGGCGAACAGTCGTAAGTCAAGTCTACTGTATGGGCAGGGTAGCAAAGCCTGAAATCTCGAAATCACCGCCTCTCAAAGAGGTAAAGGTACTAGCAAGAACCCCATATACGAATAGATCCCTAGAAATATCTCTGACGCTAAGAAGGTATTGGGGGGATATCCCCTCAACCAACTTCACGTGACCTCATTCTTAACTTCGGTGTAAGCGGAGCCTCCTGACGTCACCGATTATACAATGGATTTCACCACTCCCTTAGTCAGACACATATGTTGAATTTAATAGCATTGGAGAAGTTTACTCACAAAATCCTATTCCAAGGCTCTAAATCCTAAGCTAGTTTGTGCACCCTAAAAATAAAATCATTTCTAATCAATTTTAAAGTTATCAGCATTGCTTTTAGTGGCCTTGCTTACTCAAAAAGGTGTGGTCATGAAACTGATGATGTTATGACTCAGCAAGTAAAATAAATGAATATGAATAAAATTCAAAGTCCTAACTTCAATTCCCAATAAATGATAAGCTTTTCAAAATGCAATTTTCAATTTAATTCTGCAATTCAAAATAAGATGCAATTTTTCCATACATGTACTCAGATCAAAGATAAGAACCCAAAAGATCAAATGCCAACAATGAAAAATGTTTATATTTTTTGTATTTTCAATATAAAAGAATGAAAATGCAAGGACTGAATAGCAGCTTGATATAAAAATTCTACTATATGTAAACAAAGACAAACTAAGTAGGATATCAAGAAGCAAACACCCAGCCCAAGACGCAAGGACAATCAATGAAAAGGATGATGAGAAAGGCACCACCCGAAAATTCAACAAGAAAGGTTTCCTATCACTCTGCAGGCACTTAACAGTCATAACAGAGACCTAAGAAGACTCAACAACCATCAAAACTTACCCAGCAAACATCAAACTCAACAACCAAGCATACAAGAATGATGTACACGACTGTTCAGGAGAAAATAGCGTATATACGTTTCATGCAGAATGAAAGCACGCGTATGTACGTGACTGTCGGGAAAAAACCTGCGTATATGTATTGAAACACTGCCAGGTTAAGGATAATTCTAAGAAACTCAGACTAGAAATGAATAGAGGCTGTCAAGAAATCAGACAATAAGAAACTCAATATAAACGAGAGAAATCAAAGGAGAAAAACACTCCAAACCCCGAAAAGAAAATCATTTCCCTAGTATGGTCACCAATTCTGTTACGAGGAAAATCTCTCTATTGCATGGGGTAAACCACAACATACGGATATGACTGTAGAAATCAACTCTAATCTCAAGTATGCTATACAAAAAATATGCTAGCAAGACAAGATAAAAAGCCTACCTCATTCAGGCATTCGATGAAGTCCACCGTTGAGCACTCTACTCAAAGCAATACACCTGCAACTTGTCCTCAATAACCAATATATGCAAGCATGTGGTGATAATATATAAAGTTAGCACATTCAATAGCATAATCTATCAATATTCATAACAAATATTCCCATGGAATAACAATTCAAATATTTGCAAGACATTAATTGGACGAGAAAAGAGTATTTCTATTCAAATGTAATCAGTGGAAGTGTATGAATGACAAACTTTTGTGTCAACAGGTTCAGAACTGAGAAACTAAGTCCCTTCCAGTTGGGCCTCCACCACTTCAATCCTCCACCAAAGGCAAGCTCATATAAGAGAGACAATGAGGTTCTCCATCAAGTAGGGAGGAGCTTGGGGGATGAACAATCTATCCAGACTTAAAAGGATAAAGGGATGCAGACTCAATATGAAGTGAATAATTTCTCCAGAGTAACTTTGCTCTCAAAGTTGAATTATTCTCCTCTTTCCCATAGCTTGGATATGGCCCATTTATAGCCTTCAAATGGAACTGAAGGGCCGAGTTGGAATGTTTCCAGTATATGGAAGGTCAAGGATCATGGATCTCATGATGTGACATGGAAACCCGACACCATTTTTTAATTTTGGGCACAAAACCCGATGTACGTGGGTTGTAATGGTGCAACCTGCATACACACATGTTGTATAATAGTTAGGGCACATATATGTGGAAAAATATTATTTTTAGCTCTGGGAACTACAAAAAGGGACTTCAAGTCTGTATAGGGAAATGGAAAAGGGCTTTTGAGAAAATTTTCATAGGGTGAGGCAAATATTTCTATAACACACATACTGAACATAAACATCGTGATGAATCTCAAATTTCAGAAAGAGGAAACTTCTGCATTAACTTCAAAGGAATAAACAAGTCTTGACTTGTTGTACAGTAGTCCTCTCTGGCTGAAAATCCCCCCATTTGCACCTTCAAAGTGCTCAAACATATAGATAAATATCATATTCTAGCCTAAGGAGGTCGAAATCCCTCTTTGCCAAAAATAGAGAATTGTTACAATAGCTTAGGAAAGAATATTTTCCAAAAATCTACTCATATCCTACTATCTAGTGTTTGATTTTTGACCAACTAAAAATGTGTCAACTGAAGAAAAAATCATGGGATCTGATAGGAGAGTATCCAAACTTCAATATCGATATAAATTTTGTATCCACCTTGCTGAGTTGGAGGATCATCAAGTCGAATTTCAAAGATTCTAGAACTCTATCAGCAAATCTGGCTTGGCGAAATTTTGGAAAATAGACCTCAAAGATCATTTCATATATTCCAAATAATAAAATCTGTGTAAAAACTAAAATAAATTTTTGTTATTGGGTCCGTTCTTGACAAAAACCTCTTTTGGTTTTCAAAAATTCTTCTCCAACTCCTCGAAATCTGCTCCCAAAGATGATGACTAAAACAAGAAAACATTAAATGCTAAAATCTGGAAAAATGGACCATAAGGATTCATTGAATCTCTCAAACTATGACACATGTGTAAAAAGTGAGATATGTTTTTGTTATTGAGATCATTATTGACAAAAAAATCTATGGTTTTTTCCAAACTCCTCTTCAGTTTCTCAGGAAGTGATCTTGAAGTTGACTACAAAACTGTCATTTGTGTAGCGTGCATGTTGTGTAATTGCAACCTACAGCAGTTGCATAGCGAACTTGCGTAGAAAAATCCATTTGGTTGTAATTTATGTAGGTCCAGGTGGAAGAAAATTACTGGGAACTATGTATTTACCTCTAAACTCATTTTCCATTCACCTCATGTTGTCCTTTCGATATCTATGTACTTACAGTACTTGTGTAGAAACTTTGCTACGCAAGTGTTGTACATGACAATTCTTAGAAAAAATTGTAGATATGGTTTAGATGATGGTTTTTTGCTTGTCATCCTTCTGTAAATTAGGGATACAAAGGATGTAAAATGATACAACAAATCTTGCACTTGAAAAAAAAACCCTCACTCCTTTTATCACCATTACACTTTTCACTTTCTCACAGTGGACAAGATTTCCATAAACAAAACTTGTGATGACCATGTACATCTGAACTCTTCTTCCTGGTTGAGGATCTTGAGCTTCCCTTTCCCTGTGTAGTCATGGTTTTGTGATGTCTTCCTTGCAAAATTAATTGTTCAAAGAAGAATAACCTTCACACTCAGCAATGCAAGCTTGCGTAGAAAACTAGGATGGTTAGGGCTTAGCTTGAATGAAGCAAACCTGGTTGAAAGGAGAATTCCTTCAGAGGATAAACTTTCAATGGGATCCAAGAAAGGATTTTAGAAAGTGGTTGAAACGAATGAAGATTGTGCATCAAAAAACAGAGTGACAAGCTTGCATAGAAAATAGCGACACACAGGGTTTGTGTAGCGACTAACAGCACACATCATTTGCGTAGTGAATGGAGTTTGTGTAGCAGAGAGATTTGGATATTTTTTAGAAAGGCTATGGGATATGAGCAGGTATTAGAGGAAATGGAGAAAGACAAAAAGGTGGCTAGTATATATGTTTGAATGGAAAAGAGATGAAATTTGAAATGGAAAGCGCTTATCCAAGGTGACAAGATGTTTCAAGGCAAGTTAGGAATTTACGCAGCGGGTACACTTTTGAAGCTTGCAACGGTACAAATGACATGGAGTGATCCGGATTTATGCAAGAACACAATGAAATACATAAATACACATAAACGCAAAGATGCAGCGGAAATAAAACTTCATTTCATTAATAACAAATGACTGAAATATGCTTACAAACAAAATGTAAATAAACTAGCTAGGGTGTTGGTAGCTTATCTCTGAGAAGAGATGTGGCTGCTACTGGCCTTTGAACTATGTTACAATGAGGCTCAAAGGCCTATTTATTATTGATAAACAATGGAAAACCCTAAACATCCAAAGACCTAACCCTAGGAGATGAAACTCCAAGACTATGGGCCTTGTTTGGTTAAATTGGTACATCAACTTCTCGGGGACGTAACTTTGGCATACGATCTCCGTTTGACGTGCTCAATACCTCGTTAGAAATATCTATTCGAGGAATACAACTTTTATGTGAGAAACATCGAAGGAACTTCCATGTTTCTCCTCGTTTTCCGCAAAAAACCTCATTTAGGGCCTCCAAACGGCTCTGAAAGTTCAGGACCCGAAAAACTCCTAAAAATAGTAAACTGTGCGGAAACTGAAAAACTAAAAGAAGCAATGGTGGGGGTCCAAGTGGAATAGGTGGGTGGTCACCAATATCCACCTGGATCATTCCTCCCCCCTTAGGAATCAATGGTCCCCATTGCGTTGAGTTCCTCCATGAGATGAGGAAACTTCTGTTGAACATGTTCCCTAGTGAGCCACTTGCCTTGGTGAAGGAGTTGGCCTGCTTTGACAACTCAATATAGCGGTATCCTTTGTTGTCGGGTGTGCTTGATCTATGTATCCATGATTTGATCAGTTGTGTCTTGTTCCATACAGCCTAGATTTAACTCTGTTGGTGTGAGTTGTTCTTCCATGTCGGATGTGTCTAGTAGAGGTGGAAAGTAGGGCCAAAGGCGGTCCACATTGAACACTAGGTGCAGACCAAGGAATGGTGGAATATTGAGCTCAAAAGAATTGTCCCCTACAGCCTTGGTGATGGTGTATGTCCCATATCGGAGCAGTCGAAGATTACAGTGGGGTCCAGCGATGTACTCCTTTTGCAAATGTAGCCACACTTTGTCGCCCACCTAAAAGTTGTGTGGCACCCAATGTTGATCATGTCATTGCTTGTACTTAGCATTGGCTCTGTCCAAGATGTCATGAACCTATTGGCATATGTGTTGAATGCACTCAATGAAGTTGTTTTCTTTATCAGCCTCAGACTGGACATGAGTTGAATCTACCTGAGTAGCCGCAAATGGCATGGCTACGTCAATGGGACATAGTGGTTGGAATCCCAAGCCCACCTGAAAGGGGTTGTGGCTGGTTGAGCTATGGAGAGCTCGGTTGTAGCTGTGTTGTACATAAGGGAGGATCTCATCCCATTTGCATGGATTCTTTGAGTTGTACATGCGCAGAATGTGTATGATCATCTGGTTGACGACCTCTGTCTGGCCATCAGTTTGCGGATGGAAAGTTGTGGACTTGGTGAGCTTGGTGTCCAGCATCAACCAGAGGCTAGACAAAAATGTACTGAGAAACCTGTTGTCCCAATCTAAGATGATAGAATGTGGGATCCTGAAGTGTACCCACATTCGTTCAAAGAAGAGTTTAGCAGTGGCTTCTACTGTGATATTCTTCTTGCAGGCCATCATAATGCACATCTTCGAGAATCTTTCGACAACCACAAAAACACAGTCATTTCCATGCTTAGTAGAAGGAAGGCTCGACATGTAATCCATGGAGATGGATTCCCAAGATTGACTAGGAGTAGGAAGTAGAGTATAGAGGCCTTTCTTCTTGATGGCCTATTTGGAAATGGTGTAATTAGTGCAAGAATTGATGTACTTCCCGACATCATGTCGAAGGTTTGACCAATTGAAATACTTTTACAGTACTTCCACAGTTTTCTCAACCCCGAAATGCCCAGCGACCCAACTGTAGTGCGCCTTGCAAATCATCTTAGCATGCTCGCTTGAAGTAACACAAAGGTGTCCCAGGTGACATAGCAGGGAATCCTGGAGGTGAAAATTGGGAACTTTCTTACCCTCCAAGAGTGTATTGTATGTGTGGACGAATTCTAGATCACTTTTGTAGAGAAGCAGCCAATCAGAAGTCTCGCTCCCACAAGAGTTGAGCACAGTGGTTAGTTCCACGATAGGTGGTCGGTTGAGGCAGTCCGCAACATTATTGGTGTTGCCTTTCTTGTACTTAATGTTCAAATGAAATTGTTGCAGGTATGTGGACCACTTATGATGGTGATCATTCTGCAACTTCCCTTGTGTCTGTATGAACTGCAGGGGTCGGTGATCTGTGTGGATGACCGTTTCCTTTCCCAAAATGTAATGCTTCCATTGTCGGCAAGCCTGCACAATGGAATACATTTATTTTTCATAAGTGGGATACTTTTGGACTATCTCAGAAAGTGTCTCACTGTGATATACCATTGGATGCCCTTGTTGAGTAAGGACTACCCCAATAGCATAGTTAGAGGCATCTGTCTCGATCTCAAATGGTTGTTGCAAGTCTGGTAATGTGAGCACTGGTGCAGAGAAGAGGCAATGCTTCAACTCTTTGAATGCCTTATGTTGAGTTTCAGACCAAAATAATTTTTCTTTCTCTCCTCCCTTGGTGACTTGACTCAAGGGCCAAGTGATATGAGAGAATCCCAACATGAACCTGCGGTAGAAATTGGCAAGACCCAAAAGGTTGTGGAGCTCTGTTAGGGTGGTTGGGGCTGGCCAATCCTAGATTACTTGGATCTTGGATGGATCCACATGCACCCCGCGCTCATCAATAATGTATCCCATATATTGAACCTAGGTCATGTCAAAAGCATACCTCTCCAAATTGGCACACAACTTGTGTTCCACAGTGTTTGGAGGACCTGTCGGATGTGGTGGAGGTGCTCTTCCCAAGTCTGGTTGAAGATCAAAATGTCATCCAAGCACACCACTACAAATGAGTTGGTGAATGGTCGTAAGATGTCGTCCATTATCCTCATGAAGGTTGCAGGGGAATTTGTCAACCCAAAAGGCATGACCAACCATTCAAAAAGGCCCTCCTTGGATTTGAAGGTAGTCTTCCACACATCAAAAGGTTCGATTGGTATCTGTTGATACCCAGACTTCAAGTAGATCTTTCTGAAATATTTCGCCACCTTGAGTTGATTCAGAAGGTCATTAATCTGTGGGATTGGGTACCTATTCCAAACAATGATCTTTTTCAGCGCCTGATAGTCAATGCAGAGTCTCCAAGTCCCATCCTTCTTCTGCACCAACACGATTGGGCTCCCACAGGGCGATGAACTCGGTCGGATGTGACCTTTCTACAACATCTCCTGAATCTACCTCTTGATTTTGTCATTCTCCGTAATAGAGCATCGATATATTGGTCCATTGGGTAGCGGCGCACCTGGGGTCAGATCGATGGGGTGCTTGACCTGGAAGTGTAGAGGCACCCCTACGGGGAAGGTGAAGATGTCCTCATACTCCTCCAAGACCTTATCCATCTATTGTTGTCATGCAGAGGGGCCCTGTCTGGAGGTCGTGGCCACAGTATTCTTCTTTCCCTAAGGACGGATCATTAGGAAAACAAATTTCCTGGTTTTGGAAATGAGCTTACTGCATTGTTTTGCAGTAACCAAAGAGATGGCGATAGGTGGTGCTATCTCTGGTATCCTGTACAACTTATTTCCCAAAGTAATAATAATAGCACGAGGCTTGGACTCATACATAGCATGTCACTTCCACAAGTATGGTTGGCCTAATAATACATCAGAAACATGAAGAGGAGAAATGTCACATAATACCTTATCTGTGAAGGGCTTGATGTTGTAGGGGAGGCGACATTGTTGGCTGATGTGGAGGTCCCATCCTTGGTGCAGCCACCCGATGGTGTATGGTTGTGGGTTTGTTGTGGTTGGAAAGCCCAGCCGCTTCACGACCTCTACTAAGATGAGGTTCTTCTAGCTCACGTTGTTGATAATAAACTGCAATGAGGAACCCTTTACCCACATCTTGGAATGGAAGAGGCACTCTACCTCCTCTGGATCTTCTGGTTCCTCCTTCTGGATCTTTGTGGTGGCAACGGTGGCGTTGGGCTTTGCATCAATAATCTACTTCCCCCTGTCATTCCCCTTGTCAGGTTCTAATTCAGAGTCGGAGCATGCATCCGATTCAAAAGCCTTCAACTCGACTACCAGTGACTGCTTGGCCCAACACTCACTTGTGTTGTGAGTGGAGATTTTATGGAACTCACACCACTTACCCGTGTCCTTTTTTGGCTTTGTGGTGTTGTTATTTGCTTGCGGCTTTGGCGGGTTGTAATGGGTTTCCCCACCTTGGCTTGGTCCTTTGTTCAGCAGTTTGGGGGTACCTTTCCCTTGCTTCTGATTCACAGACCCAAAGTCTCATTTCTTCTGTTTGAACTTTTGCTCAATATTGGCATCATACCAGTATGCCACACCAAGTGAGGAGATGTCAAGGAACTCCATTTCCTCCTGAATGTGTCTGTGCAGAAAACTGCGGTAATTTAACACCAAATGTTTCTCCAAATCTTTGATACCCAACTTTATGCATAGGGTGTGAAACAGATTGGTCAGCTCATGCACATCTTGGTCCCTTTACTGTCGCAGCGTAGTCCATTGTATGTATTTGTCCTCATAGCTCCCTACAGGATAATATTGTTCCTTGATGGAATCTTGGAAAAAATTCTAAGTGGGTGCAACCGAGAATAGAGAGGGTTCCCCCTCGCCCTGTTTCTCCCAGTAGGTTTCCCACCAGTCCTTGACATGGGAGGTGGCTTTGAGGAGTGCAAAAATAATTCTTTCTCGGTCGGAAAAGTCATGAACCGAGAAATATCCTTCTAACAAATTCAACCATCTATCTATGACATCTGCATCTATTTGTCCCTCAAATATGGCAATGTCAAAGTTTACTTGTACCTTAAAAGGAGTGGCACCTCCAGAGTAGCTATTGGATGTAGATGCACTGCCAGTGGGCAGTCGTTGAAGGATCTAGGCAAAGTTGTCCATCATCGCGTTCCTTTGTTTCTCAAGGGCCTCCTCGAGAGATATTTTGATAAGATCTCCTGCTCCATCATATTTCTTTTCTTCCCCCATGGGTGGCCATCGGGGTTTGTGAGGATGATCTTGAAAAGGTTCAACCAGATTGAGCCCTAACTCCTTATACCCCAACCTCGTTGGGGACATGCAAAGAAGGATCAAGAAAGAGAAGACCACTCTGATACCACTGATCTGGATTTATGCAGGGACACAATGAAATACAGAAATACACATAAATGCAGAGATGCAGTGGAAACAAAACTTAATTTCATTAATAACAAATGACTGAAATATGCTTACAGACATAATGGAAATAAACTAGCAAGGGCGTTGGTAGCTTTTCTCTAAGAAGAGATGTGGTGGCTACTGACCTCTGAACTGTGTTACAATGAGGCTCGAAGGCCTATTTATTATTAAGAAACAATGGAAAACCCTAAACATCCAAAGACCTAACCCTAGGAGATGAAACTCCAAGACTATGGGCCCCGTTTGGGTAAATTGGTACATCAACTTCCCGGAGACGTAACTTTGGCATACAATCTCCATTTGACGCGCTCAATACCTCTTTAGAAATATCTATCTAAGGACTACAACTTTGATGTGAGAAACATCAAAGGAACTTCCATGTTTCTCCCCGTTTTCCCAAAAATGTCATTTAGGGCCTCAAAACGGCTCCAAAAGTTCAGGACCTGAAAAAACTGATAAAAATAGTAAACTGTGTAGAAACTGAAAAACTGAAAGAAGCAATGGTGGGGGTCCAAGTGGAATAGGTGGGTGGCCACCAATATCCACCTGGATCATGGAGTGTCATGATTGTCCCTTCTCTAACCTCATGAAAGGTGATGATGAACCGTAATACCTTTTGACATGACATTCACCCTAACCTATGACTCGACTTGGAGGATCATCAAGTCGAATTTAAAAGATTCTAGAACTCTGTCAGCAAATCTGGCTTGGCGAAATCCTGGAAAATAGGCCTCAAATATCATTTCATATCTTCCAAATAATAAAACCTGCGTAAAAGCTAAAAAAAAAAATTGTTATTGGGTCCATTCTTGACAAACACCTCTTTTGGTTTTCAAAAATTCTTCTCCAGCTCCTCGGAATCTGTGCCCAAAGATGATGACTAAAACAAGGAAACATTAAATGCTAAAATCTGGAAAAATTGACCATAAATATTCATTTGAATCTCTCAAACTATGACACCTATGTAAAAAGTGAGAGAGGTTTTTGTTATTGAGCTCATTATTGACAAAAATTTCTTTGGGTTTTTCCAAAATCCTCTTCAGTTTCTAAGGAAGTGATCTTGAAGTTGACTGCAAAACTATCAATTGTGTAGCATGCATAATGTGTAACTGCTACCTACAACCATTGCATAGCGAACTTGCGTAGAAAACTCCATTTTGTTGTAATTTATGCAGGTCCAGGTGGCAGCAAATGACTGGGAACTATGTATTTACCTCTAAACTCATTTTCCATTCACCTCATGTTGTCCTTTCGATCTCTATGTACTTACAGTACTTGTGTAGCAAATTTGCTACGCAAGTGTTGTACGTGACAATTCTTAGCAAAAACTGCATAGATGGTTTAAATGATGGTTTTTTGCTTGTCATTCTTCTGTAAATTAGGGATACAAAAGATGTAAAATTCTACAACAAATCTTTCACTTGAAAAAAAAAACCTCACTCCTTTTATCACCATTACACTTTGCACTTTCTCACGGTGGAAAACATTTCCATAAACAAAACTTGTGATGACCCTGTACATCTGAACTCTTCTTCTTGGCTGAGGATATTGAGCTTCCCTTTCCCTGTGTAGTCATGGTTTTGTGATTTCTTCCTTGCAAAAGTAACTGTTCAAAGCAGAATAACCTTCACACTCATCAATGCAAGCTTGCGCAGCAAACTAGGATGGCTACGGCTTAGTTTGAATGAAGCAAACCCGGTTGAAAGGCGAATTCCTTTAGAGGATAAACTTGCAATGGGATCCAATAAATGCCTTTAGACAGTGGTTGAAATGAATGAAGAGTGTGCAACAAAAAATAGAGTGACAAGCTTATGTAGTGAATAGCAGCACACGGGGTTTGTGTAGCGACTGGCAGCACACAACATTTGCGTAGCGAATGGAGTTTACATAGTAGAGAGCTTTGGAGATTTTTTGGAAAGGATATGGAATATGCACATGTCTTGGAGGCAATGGAGAAAGACAAAAAGGTGGCTAGTATATATGTTTGAATGGATAAGGGATGAAATTTGAAATGGAAAGCACTTATCCAAGTTGACAAGACGTTTCAAGGCAAGTTACGAATTTGCACAGCGAACTTGCGCAGTGGGTACACTTTTGAAGCTTGCAACAGTACAAATGACATGGAGTGTCATGATTGTCCCTTCTCTGGCCTCATTAAAGGTGATGATGAACTGTAATACCTTTTGACATGACATTCACCCTAACCTATGACTCGACCTTAACACATAATTTCCCACCTTTTAATATGATTTCAAGACTTAGGAAAAAAGTGGACCATTACAATTTGAACATGATGAAATTTTATACCCTTGACTCTTTGATTTTTATGATGGTGTTTTATGAAAAATACAATACACCCTTTAACCCAACTTATGACTTAAATCTCTATTGACATGCATGTTACCTTTATTTGATCAATGACTTTATGTGATCCAGAATCAGATCCAGGAGCCTATCAGGGATAAAAAAGGCTCAAAAATGGAAGTGCTCAGAATCTGATGAAACCAGTGCCATTGTGTCTGTCTCGTCTTCTTGATTCCAGCCATATATTTACTTCGCCAAATGGGCTCCGTATGCGAAAGATATTGCATTATGTTCAAAAACCCAAACAGGCAAAAAAAATGGGTGACTGTACAGTCCGTACAGTGCCACGTGGCAAGCTGAGTGTACAGGTCGTACAGCTGACGTGGCATATCCTAGAGAAGACACGTGGTAGGTGACAGAGTGTACACCAAGCGAGTTGGACCAGTCCGAGCATGACACGTGTCACCACTGTAAGGGTGACACGTGGCATGGGATGACGTCAGTAGGCTGACTAGGCAGACACCTCGACAGACAGGTGGACAAACCAGTGTTTGATAAGTGGTAGTTTTTGATTGGTAGTGGAGGTGCCATGTGGCCCATTCATGGGCTGCCACATGGCACCCTCTGGTTGGCTCTCCGGCATTGTGTAAAATTTTGGGGTCTCCACCGGAGTCGAACCCCCGACCTCCACCATGCTACAGACTGGCAGGACCGGGCTAACCACCCATGCCACTGTTAGTTCTTAATAGTTATATGGAAAATAATATATTTAAGTTTGTTTCAAAGATAAGTTGGAGGCGGAAAGGGCTAGGGCTTAGCCCCAACCCATGGTTTCAACCGTGGTCATGTAACACCCATACACCCGAGGGCGCAGGCACCATATGCGGGAGTTTGGATAAGGGCCAGCCCTTGGCCCCCATGCCACCATGTAACCACTAGACCGTATCGTGGGGCCTATCCCTCAGTGCTCGGGTTTATTTTTCGGCTGAGGATCTATTCAGTTCCCCAAGAACCAGGCGCCAGCACCAGAATGGGCCAGCCCTTAGCCCTTTGGGCTAGCGTTTGGCCAAATATAGCACATATGACCCTATTTTGAGGGCACGCGCCCAGCCCTAGGGGGATACACTGCACATTTTTATACAAAAGTGGGTTTTTTCCAATGTTTAGTGGATTTTTATTGATTTTATGCCTGTAACTAATGGATTTTATCCATTTTTGGGAGATATTGGGCATTTTTGGAGGCCAAATTTTGGGAGGAAGTTGGGGATGGATAACCAACTTCAAAT
>JZKD02S1692986.1:1077128-1096775 GCA_000966675.3 Picea glauca | reverse complement strand
CAATCTTCTACAGGACAAAGAATCAATATCAATTAACCAAGGCAGGTCAAGATTATGTGGTTCATGCTCATCATGTTAAGGCAAATAAAACACTTCAAACAATGGAACAATTAAATAAGGCAGTGAAAGCAAGAAACAAACCAATAATTGTTTCAAATGAAGTAATCGATCTTAAGAAAGAACAAGAAATGATTGTTGAATGGAAAATCAATCATAAGTTGCTTCAAGATAAGCTCATGTCATGCAAATATTTCAAGTATATCAGTTCATTTGCAGTCGTCTTTTTGATGTTGTCATTAGTAATGTTGTCTACATGGATGATAGTGGCTTCAGTAAGATGTAACAGGGTTCAAATGGCTAACAATATACTGTCAGTTGTCATGATTGTGTTACAGTTGATCTTGATGAGACGGGTGCACAAGACAGAGTTCAGAGACAAAGGACAAGCCGGGTGGCCTATCTCGAGCTTGTTGACTGGTCAGTAACTTTTTGGGGACCAAAAGGTCTTTTAGTGGGGAGGTGTGATCCAGAATCGGATCCAGGAGCCTGTCAGGGCTAAAAAAGGCTCAAAAATAGAAGTGCTCAGAATCCAACGAAACTAGTTCCATCGCGTCTGTCTCGTCTTCCTGATTTTGGCCATATATTTACTTTGCCAAATGGGCTCCATATGCGAAAGATATCACATTATGTTCGAAAACCCATACAGGCAAAAAAAATGGGTGATTGTACAGTCCGTACAGTGCCACGTGGCAGGCTGAGTGTACAAGCCGTACAGCTGATGTGGCATATCCTAGAGAAGACATGTGGTAGGTGACAGGGTGTATGCCAGGTGAGTTGGACCAATCCGAGCATGACACGTGTCACCACTATAAGGGTGACACGTGGCATGGGATGACGTCAGCAGGCTGACTAGGCAGACACCTCGGCAGACAGGTGGACAAACTAGTGTTTGACAAGTGGCAGTTTCTGATTGGTAGTGGAGGTGCCATGTGGCCCAGTCATGGGCTGCCACGTGGCACCCTCTGGTTGGCTCTCCGACATTGTGTAAAATTTTGGGGTCTCCACCAGAGTCGAACCCCCGACCTCCACCGTGCTACGGACTGGTAGGACCGGGCTAACCACCCATGCCACTGTTAGTTCTTAATAGTTATATGGAAAATAATATATTTAAGTTTGTTTAAAAGATAAGTTGGAGGCGGAAAGGGCTGGGGCTTAGCCCCATCCCATGGTTTCAACCGTGGTCATGTAACACCCATACACCCGAGGGCACGGGCACCATATGCGGGAGTTTGGATAAGGGCTAGCCCTTGGACCCCGCGCCACCATGTAACCACCAACGTGTATCATGGGGCCTATCCCTCAGCGCTTGGGTTTATTTTTAGGCTGAGGATCTCTGCAGAGCCCCAAGAACCAGGAGCCAGCGCAAGAATGGGCCAGCGCTTAGCCCTTCAGGCTAGCGTTTGGCCAAATATAGCACATACGACCCTATTTTGAGGGCGCACGCCCAACCCTAGGGGGCTACACTGCACATTTTTATACAAAAGTGGGTTTTTCCAATGTTTAGTGGATTTTTATTGATTTTATGCCTGTAACTAATGGACTTTATCCATTTTTGGGAGATATTGGGCTTTTTTGGAGGCCAAATTTTGGGAGGAAGTTGGGGATGGATAACCAACTTCAGATCTATAAAAACCAAGCCTATTTGAGGCCATGAAGGACAGTTAGAGCAGAGTTATGCTGAAGGGAAGCCAAGCCAAAGCCATTTTTTTGCAGGGAAGCTGTTGAGGAGCAGACGCTTGCAGGCCATTTCTAGGAGCTCCGGTCATCCGTTTTGCGTGTCGTTTCTTTTGTTGGGTTCTATAGATCTGGAAGAACATGACCAGATTAGTCTTGTAGCCAATTGTCACTGTTGCGATGTATTTTTTGAGCTTTGAACAGAAATAAAGAAGCCTCCCCCACAGAGACAAAGGCCCGGAGACGTAGGCAACATTGTGCCGAACTCCGTTATCAATTATCTTGTTATGGTTTGTTGTTTATTACTTCATTTCAGATATGCAGATGTGTATATGGCTATCATAATTCCTCTTATTTCCTCATTCTTTCATTAAGCTTCTCAAATGGTTAATTAACACATGCAATTAAAAACTCAACCACAGTCATTAAAAGATATTTACGGATCATTATGAAAAACATACTTGATATGACTCATTTAGGAATGCCTTGGTCTTCCCAAGACCAAGGCATGACTCTGGAACTTTGGATCAACCTCTAAATCTAGCTATGAAAATCATGGTGCTAACAGAGCCCTTCCCTCTTACATATGGAATTTCAAAATTATTATTTTTTCAAGTGAAAATTTGACAATGATCATTTGTTTTTTTTTCTCACCATTTTATGTTTTAGGCAGATTCATAAGTGTCAAATGGTTTTGTGTTTTTATATGTAAATTTGAGTAGGTAGTGATATTTGTAGTAGAATCCTTTTAACAAAAACCAAAACTATGAAAATAAGTTGTTGTTGTTCAAGTGAGTTGGAAATTTAAGGAGAGGCCTATACAATACTAATAACAAACATATTGATGATTGTAAGAGGTTTAAGATATTTTAACTCACTTGGATTAAGGGTACTAGAAGCTGCACTCTCGCCTGAAGTCATAAGTCTCAGGAAGCATCCCATTCGAGTTGTACTCCTGCCCGAAGTCATAAGTCTCAGGTATTGTCCCATTCTTAAGGTAACAGAATTTTGTTTAAATGATAGATGTCACTTTTACTTGGGGGATTCATCATCTTGTCCACATTTGTGGATTCTTTGATCTTGAAAATTTTCAAGTTCAATATGTGCAATGACATTGAAAAACTCTGATGGGAATGGAGTGTCAAGGAACGAATCAAATATAATGCAATCTAGCATCGAGTCCAAACTCGTGGCACAATTGTCAAGATCCGGGCAATGAGAAATCTTGATTGAAAAGTAGAAGAGAGTTGTCATCAATCTCTAAGAGATTCACCTTGGGCCTCTTGATGGAAATTGATGGGAACAACCTAAGAACAGAAGTTAGCAAGTAAACAATCCTCAGTGGCAATTAAACAATCCTCAGTGGACAAATCCTCATTGTAATTAGAAACAATGCTTGGCTCCACGGAGTAGAGGAAATTCTGCCTGACTCGTTTCATCTCGAAAATACCTAAGTTCT
This sequence comes from Picea glauca, assembly GCA_000966675.3. Taxonomy (NCBI): domain Eukaryota; kingdom Viridiplantae; phylum Streptophyta; class Pinopsida; order Pinales; family Pinaceae; genus Picea; species Picea glauca. Next base: position 1,093,582 of record JZKD02S1692986.1, on the reverse strand, counting down.
ATAAATATATACCTGGCTAGCCTTTCATGACATGCTCACTAAGAAAGTGGAGGGAAAAGAATCCCATCCTCTCGTCTTCCTAAAGGTATAGTTTCAAAATGGAGGAAGAACATTTTTGTGTCTTACAGAAAAGAAGGACCCATACTTTTCTCCAATATATGGGTTATATGTGTGTTACAGGAAATAAGGACCCATACTTTTCTCCAATATATGGATCAGATGTGATCTAGCTCAATATTCAATTAACCATTAACACTGTATGTGAAATGGGAGTTTGGGACTAATTAAATTTCATTTACTACTATATTTACTCCTACAACAAACACCTCTCAGACCCCTGTAGATTCAAGGATGGAATTTGACGTCCCACAAGATGTATTTTTATTTCAACCTATATTTGACATGTTGATAAGAAATCCACATGTCAACAATGACGTGCATCGAAATTCCAAACACGTCAAATTGGCATTGATGGCACCTGGACAAGATTAGTTGAGGGAGTAAATAACAATGAAAGCATGTAGAGGCTAAAATTAATTCCATTTCCCAAATTCCAATGTCGGAGTGGGTCTTCCCCTCTCTATCCTCCAACTTTACTCTGTGACTACCATTTTGAATTGTGAGCGCTTGGGTTTTCTCCTCTCTAGAGTTGTGGCCTTTATGCTAAGAAAGTGAAATGAAAACCCTACCAGGATACCACCAAATACAAGGATTAAAGAGAAGGTGTGCTTGCAAGTTTGCAACAATGGTTTCCAGACTCCGGTCCTCTAATTCCTCCACACTTTCAGAGCAACTATAACTAGAGGTACTTTCCTACTCTATTTAACATCAATGTTTTGTTGTTTGCCATAATTATATGTGATTTGCCATGGTTTTCCCTCTTTTATTGGTTAACCCTTGTGTCATTCATGAGTTGTGACTCAGGGGAGAGAAACTGCACTCAACTTAGTCGACCCATTCCAAAATCATATTTCTATTCCAGAAATCCCCTTTAATCCATTGCATTGGCAATGAATGGATGTTTTTCTATGCGTTGATTATGAATAGATGATTGTTAAAATGTTATTCTTTGGAATATGCCTCTTACATGTCTTCTATCTATCCGTTGGCAACGATAATGATGAGTTGGAACCTCTTGCACCCTAAGCGAGAATCATACCACCGCACCAAATGCCCTCTTAAACATTGTCTTATTTTGAACCTCTCATGTCTAATCGATTGTAGAGTTAAGAATAGGATTTGAACCTGTGCCCTTTCACCCTAAGCGAGACTCATATTATTTGACCAAAAGCCCTCTTTTAATGTTCAATGGCTTGTAGTGTTAAGAATGGGATTTCAACCCACACCCTTTCAGGCGAACACCTTCAATTCAGGCATTTCAACAACCATATTACTACTTTGCAACATAAAATTATAAAACCAGTCTCCATCATCTATCATAAAAGTAAATGTTAATAGCAAGAATATTATATTATATGAATGTGGAGGTTGTGTATGTTTTCGCAGTTAATAATAAAAATATGAATTGTATGTAAATTCATAAAAGTAAATGTTAATAACAAGAATTAGATTTTCACAGTTAATAATAAAAATATAAATATAAATTGTATGTAAATTTATACAGATGAACGTTTCATAAATTTATAGACAATTATCTAAAAACTTTCAAGCATAATTACAGTTTCTTTGAACTTTTGAATGGCACACTCTATTCAGATACAATGGCTAAGAAATAAGCGATTAGGTATTGTTCCTCTACTACAGTTCCCTTGGCTATCCAATTCATGTATTTTCTTGTATTCTAGGTTCTAGATGTTGGACTACTCATCATATTTTACCTTTGCAATTATTTTAAATTGTGAAAAAATGTGTGATTTGAGTTTTGCAACAGCCCTCTCATATTTTTAAAATGAAATAATATATAGGAATTTCAACATTCCTAAATTAAATTTTGTAATCCTTGGTATACATATTTCATTGGCATATGATCTCAGACCTAAATTTTAATTTTATAATTCTCTAATATGGGTACTCATTGCCTGTAGGCATATATCTATGTCATTGATACACATATGCTTAAGAGCATACAGTAGTAGGCCTAAAATTGTAAATGTATATCTACCTTTGATGCATATATGCTTAAGTGCATACATCCATAGATATGAGATTAATTGGAATTTCTCTTCTATTGACATTGACCTTCATATGCCATAGGCATACATACCTACATGTGTAGATTTATATTGTATACCATGAGATTATGTATAAAACAAATATCCATTATCACTAGATCGCTGTCATAGGAATACACAAACTTAATTTTTGGAATAAAAAATATTTATATTATTGTCTGATGATGAGATATATTTTTAGTTTTAAACCTTACACTTAAATACAACCCATTACTAGGTAGTCATGCTCTAATTCTATTGAATGTGACTTGAATAGTAGACATAAACATCAACACACTGATCTATACATAGATATCATCATATTTCCCCATATAAAAAATAACTAAATCGCGGACCCTGGTTATTAATAACATTTGTTAAATGTACGAAGTTTGTGAAATAATGATGATATGAGTCACCATGTATGAAGTTTGTGAAATTTGTATATACCATACAAAATAATTTGACATTTATGGTTATGCATCAAAAGTAAAGTGATAGGTATGAAAAAAAAAATCATACTCATCAAAGTTTCTCTTGATAGGCAGGGGAAATTTGAAATTAAAGGCTTGTGTAGAGTGTGCGACCTAAGTAGATTACACACTATATCTATAGTAAACTAAGTACCTAGAATTTATGACTTGTTATATTTACTCCTACAACAAACACATGTCCAACGCTATGGAGTGGAATGCAAATTTGATGGATTCGGATTTTTTATGTTGGTAAGTGTTGACATGTGGATTTTGTATCCATGTGTCAAATATGTCTAAAGACAAAACATAGTGTGGGAAGTCGAATTCCATATCACTGGTAATCCAAAATGGATCCACAAAGGCCTAAAAATCAAAGTTCTTGGAATCGGATGAAACCAGAGCCATCGCGTCGGGCTCGTTGAGTCGATTTTGGCCATATATTTTTTTTCTGAAAATAGACACTGTATGCATAAGTTATCGCGATCTGAAGATCATGTCAAACAGGCAAAAAAGTCAACGGATGATGTCAGTAGTACGATTGATGACATCATGTTGACATCATCATGACACATGGTAGCACCAGGAGGTGACACGTGTCACTCATTTTTGGCATTTACAGGCATGATGTGGACCAATAAAAAAAGTGGCATGTGGCACTGTACGGAAGTGACACATGGCACTATACAGAAGGTTGACATGGCAGTACGAAAGGATGGTGTTGCATTGTACAAAAGGTTGACATGACAGTATGGATGTTAACGTGGCAGCTGACTAGGCATGTGATGTGGCAATTGACTGGGCATGTGAGGTCGTATTACAGATGCTGACGTGGAAGCTTACTAGGAAGGTGACATGGTAGTACGGATGTTGACGTGGGATGATGACTGGGCAGGATGACATGGCTCAGGCCAATCAGGGGCTGACACGTGGCCCAATCAGAGGGTGCCACGTGGTAGCCTGAATTTTCCCAATGTGGGCTAGGTCGAATTTTTAGGGCCCTAGTCACAAGGGGTGTCGTACGACCAAGAGCCCAAGATTTGGGGGTTGCGCCTGTTATGCTAAATTTGGCGGATTTGGCCAAATTTGTAGGATTTAACCAAATCTGGGCCTGATTTTAGTGGATTTTTGCCTAGAAAATGGGATCTGAGGCCAAAAAGAGCCCAGAAAGAGGGGGGAAGTTGGGATTTCGACCCCCAACTCAAATTATATATAATAAAGGCATGATTGAGTGTTTTTCAAGTTCAGATAAAGCAAAGTGATGAAGAAATTGTGAAGATCAATCCATTTTTATGCAGAGAAGCCATTGTGGAAGCAAACTTTGGTGGCCATTTCCGGGAGCTACGCTCAACCTTTTTTAGTGTTGTCAGTTGTGTTGGATTCTTGAGGTCGACTAGAAAACAACCAGACTAATTTGTAATCCATTTGATGCATTTCTGATGTACTTTTGAAGCATTGAAGATTAATAATAAAGCCTCCCCCACTTAGACAAAGGCCAAGAGATGTAGGCAACCTTGTCGAACTACGTTAACAATCTTGGCATTATGGTTTGTTGTTCTTAATGTTTAATTTATGTTCTATATTATTTATGATGGCTGCAACATTCTTTCATTAAGATTCTTCTCTTAATTCCTAAATGGTAAAATAACTCATGCATAAACTTAACCAAAGTCTTTTAAAGATCAATTACGGATCAATTGGAGTTTCCCGTAATGATCACTTACTTCTAAGAAGTCGAGAAGGTGTGGAATTTAATAGAATGTAAATAAATAACAAATTTAAGTAAAAGTGGACCGAGTTACTAAATTCAAATTCATGTCCAAACTAATATATATTCAACTCAAACTCATTGTTATATACCATGCCTTCCTAACTAATATAACTTAAACTCATTGTTGTATACCATGCCTCCCTAACTAACATAGGGTCAACTCAAACTCATTGTTATATACCATCCCTCGTGGCAGGTATAAAAAGGGAAATAACTTGTAGGTATAATAACAAGGTACATAGCTAGCAAGTATAACAAAAAAATAGCTACAAAGTAGCTAGTCCCTACTTAGTTCACATCCTAAATGATAAAGGTAAAAATTGAAGTACCTTCAATTATAAAGCAAAGAGGGTCAACTCAAACTCAGCGTTATATACCATGCATCTTGGCATGTATAAAAAGGGAAATAACTGACAGTTATAGTAACAAGGGACATAACTAGTAGGTATAACAAAAAAAATAACTGCAAAGTAGCTAGTCCTTGCGTAATTCATATCCTAAACAATAGAGGTCAAAAATGAAATACCTTCAATTATAAAACAAAGTAACCCTACTTAGTTCATATCCTAGATGATAGAGGTAAAAATCAAATACTCTATCAAAAATGAAGTACCTTACCTTCACTGAAGAATTAGACTAAGTTTTTTAATGGATCCATTACTGAAGTATTAGACTAAGTTTTTTAATGGATCCATTACTAAAGTATTAGACTAAGTTTTTTAATGGATCCATTCTTGGATGAGGTAAATCGCTACCCAAATAGAGTTGTGACTCCTCGCTACCCAAACAAAGTTGTGATTCTGAATTTGATTGCTTTCATATGGTATAATTACATCTCTGGTATAATTGCATCTTGTATATAATTATAGAATTGCATCATTGTCAAATACTTTATATATAAGTATTTATACAAAAAAATTTCAAAGTTTTTTGTCAAGTGGTTCCGCTAGAAGAGGTCGCCCTACTTTGCTTTCTTTAGTTTCCAGCTAGTAGCTACTTATAGTTTTTAATATTTTTTTAAGGGAGACTAATGTAATTGAACATTGAAAATGGTTTTAGTTTTGCATTTTGCAAACCATTGTATCCTTCCCAATTCTAATTCTATGGATTGTTGGCTTTTGCACTAAACCCATTAGTTGAAATTAAGGGTGGATAATCAATACAATGGATAACTAATACTTTTGATTTATGTAGAGGAGAATTAGGCTAATATTTTGTTTAAACTTTTCAATGTTGATTAGTAGTTTATAGCATTGGAAACGTTTTAGTGTTGACCTAGTAATTTCTTGCACTGGAGATCGTGTTTTCCTCATGCCAGCTATTTCAGCTATTTAGTATTTCACTTTAATAAGAACTTGCATTCCACTAGAGCCTTTATGCTTTGTTTACCCAATCCATGATAATTTTACTCCTAGCCATGACCTTCTCGAGGACATATACAACCCAATGTGGAGTCTTCACATGGATTTAGGTACAGTCTCTATACTACAAAATGGGTTGATCACTCTTAATTTTTTTTATTTCATCATAAAGAGTTGGGTCACTCCCCGGGGAACTTGATTTTAGAGAGATGAGTACAAGGTGCTTTAACAAATATAGAAAATAAGATAGAAGATGAAATACAATTTTCTTGAACCTTTAAGATATAACAATGCATCAATCTAAAGAGACACGGAGAAAATGACTCATAGGCTAAGGAACTTGTGTTTGAAGGAAATCCAAATAAGATTAAACAGATCGAAGGTTTATGAACACTTAAGAAATTTATGAGTTCAACCTGAGATTGAAACTGAATCACCCCATCTATCCATTTGTTTCAGGCAGAGAATATGTTTTCTTTATCAAATGGAGCGGAAGGAAACATGCATGGAAAATTTAGAGAAGAGAGCATCCACTTGGAACGCAATGAATTCACCACATCAAGCTTAGGAAAAACAAAAATGCATCATTGATTCCTACTAGAGCACGTCAAAACATAGAACTAGCATAAATTAGGCATCCCACTAAACTCCTGAAACAAAGCCCTTGTTGCCCATAAATTTTCAGAAATCGAAGCACCATTCAGTAGGGAATCGGGTTACTTATACAGACCTCATCATGGCATTAGCCCCGTCCTCGTGGCATCAATCTCTTCACCTGGCACCACCCTAATATAAAGTGTAGAAGTAAAAATAAAACAAAACAAGGTAAAGTGACAATTTTAGAGAATTGGGAATTTTTTTAACCTTTTAAAGGTTATAGAGAGCAAATAAACCAAAGTATGGAGAGAACACACAACATTTCATGCATTTCCTTCGAAACTTGCATTCTCCACAAGAAGCTCCTCCATCACTCATCATGCAAGATTCGGGTTGACAATCGACATTTGGGAGAAATCATTGGTACTTCTCTCTCGCTCTGAGATCCTTGTCTTCTCATTGTGGCCAAAGGGTGGAAATCCTAAAGGAAGGAGTTTGATATGCCAATCTGGGAAGGGTGCAATTAACAAATGAGAGAGACATTATAACACAATACTATTAGATTACTTGATTCATTATACAATACATTTGTGGCTCATTATATAGAGCTCACTGATAGTTATCAGATCTAACTTATTCCAAATATAGGATGAGAGGTTGAGCAAATATCTCAACCATAAACACGAATCTAGGATCTCATAAATCCAACTCCCTAACAAATTCCTAATAATAAGATCACACAACTCACATAGAGATTGACTCTACTTATTAACACATCATATTAGATAAGTAGGAATTATATATTCCAACACTCTCCCTTAATGACTACTTATCTAAATATCTTTGTGGTCATATCTTCATCACTGTCATGGCTTAAATTTTTCACTTGAGCTTGCTTTACTACATGCTTCATCCTTGAACTTTCTTTGCTTCCTCTTGCACCTTGTACCTGCATATAATTATTGATGTCCATATAAAACACAATCCATCTACCGGAATACATGGGTCATCTTCCACTGTAATCGCTAGTTCTCTAGGAATTGTTTTCAACTACATGGTTCATCAATGTTAAACTCTCCCTTAAACATAACTTGGTCCCTCATACTCTGAGACTCACAACTTGGTATCACACTTTGAGATTCTTCCATCTCACATCCCCTCCTTAATCAAAGATCCAAAGTCTCTGATTCAACATCAAGCTAGCATACGAGTACACCTGCCACCCTTGTACCTACCCTAGTGGTTAATTCCACAACTTGATACAACAACCTCTCTGTTTATGAGAGAGTATCACATCCTGTGATCACACGCACTTCTGCGCTACAACATGTATGCCTGTTTATGCCTTACTAACAGGGCTTACAACAAACCTAGGGAATTTAGCTTGCCTCTGGCTAAGCATTACAATTTGGACCATAACCTGGGGTGTCGGGTACAACCGATCATGCACCCCCTACAACAATTCAATCAAGTACACAAAATATCAACAATACTCTTACCAATCATATGCCCAATATTACAAGCCCATTACATATGTTCATTTACATCTCATCATCATTCTTGAAAAAGACACACATATAACCACTTCACACAACTTGAATAAAATAAATACTCACAACTTCAAACAAAAAATATCACTCACAACTCAATCTCGCTTTTGTGACTTGATTTGGAGGATGTGTGAGTCCAACGGAATGGGCACATACACCTCACTTCATTTCTCTATAACATCTCCATGTAATGGCGTGAACAACAACAAACTCCAACAATAACAGCCTCTCGCTTTATGACTTCTTTACTCAGCAATTGCAACTCCTCTCCACAACTCAAAAAAAATGAGTCCTCTGCAATATCATAGATAAGGATTTGTCACACGCCCTTCAATTTTAATTCATGCAGTCGACAGTCTGCAAGATCGATGGCTCCTTCCTCACTTTTGTTGGTCTCTGCAAACTCTACAGACTGCAACCCATACCAAACTCTCAAGCATGCTTCGATTCATTATGAATTTTGAGGCATCATGGTACCATCATAATCCAAAAGAATGGCTCGTCTATTACTTTTTTTTTTTGTAAGCCCAGACAATATGCTCAGTTGAAAGTTTACGGAAATTATAATCAAGACGCACCACTTTGAATCCCAATCCAAATCCTAGTCTATAGCATCGGCTTCTAGAGTGCTCTTTGCAGGTTCTTTGCAAGCCTCCTATGAAACTCTGGGCCCAAAAGGCTACATCATGAGTGCTAACATGTTTTTCATGTCTCATTTGCTTCTCACCATCTAGAATTATAATGGCAATATTCATAGCATCTGCTAAAGCTTCAATATTCCACGGATTGACATGAATAGATCCACTGAGAGAGGGGGAACATCCAATAAACTCGGACACTACCAGCATACTTTCTTTAGGGCTATCAGGTGTGATTCCAAATCTTGCATCTAGTTCTGTAATACCTTGCCTACAAACAATGTATTCATATGGGATCAAATTCATACCATCCCGGACTGCAGATACAACACAACATTCTGCAATTGTGTAATATGCTACCCTTTCATACAATGGAACATGTATCTGCACCAATTCAACAGGTTGATATCTTTCACTTCCGAATAACTCGTTTATCCTTTCTTCTTGGACCTCCAAAACATCCCTACCTTGACCGTGTGCAGGGTTGAGAATTTGCACCATGACCAATTTACCAACCAACTACGGATGCTAATACAGAAGCTATTCCATTCTCTTGGCAATTTCAACAGCGCTCCTTCTCTAACTCCTCTTATGAATTTCATAGGAACTTCGGCTTCTCAATCTCGCTTCTCCTTCAATCACACACAAGGGCAACACTCAAATCGCGTGCCCAAAAACACTGAAAAATGATTTTGTCTACTCTCTACTCCTCCTCCTAATCTACACCTATAGTAGATTAACCGTCAAGGCTTTCTCAAGATCCTGGGCACTCCCGTGAGGGAGTCACGCCCATCCCTAAAGCTCTAATACCAAATTAACAAATGAGAGAGACATTATAACACAACACTATTAGATTACTTGATTCATTATACAATACATTTGTGGCTCATTATATAGAGCTCGTTGATAGTTATTAGATCTAACTTATTCCAAATATAGGATGAGAGGTTGAGCAAATATCTCAACCATAAACACAAATCTAGGATCTCATAAATCCAACTCCCTAACAAGCTCCTAATAATAAGATCACATAACTCACGTAGAGATTGACTCTACTTATTAATACATCATATTAGATAAGTAGGAATTATATATTCCAACAGGTGCAAGGGCAGGGTGGGTAGGAAGGACGAGAAGTAGGTCTGGTTTCAATATTTTTTAAAAACGAGGGTTTAAAAGAAACTGTTTGTAAACACAAACAAATAAAGTTCTCTGAAACCGATAGGTGGTAACGTATACGACAAATAGTGTGGCATGCAATGGGAACATGGTAACACATAGGTTGGCATGTAATGGTCACATGGTAACATGCATGGAATGCCTAGTCCACGTGGTTAGACTGTGGCCATGGTGACCTACGCCCTCGTCCATAATCAATCTTTTACAAGTCGATATCTTGAGCCCTAAATGTTTGTGCCCATTGCCAGATCGATTTGCTTCAGCTACGTCCCACCCTAACAAATAGAGTGAAAAAACAAGATTGTCATCCTAGGCAACGACAACAAAGCCCATGTATAGAGGTAGTGATAGTTATGGGCATGTAGCTTCCCTTGATTGTTATGGAGGTATAATAGGTCAAGTCCCCAATGGTTAATCAAGGTTGTATATATGTCTTTGGCAACGAAATATACGATATGGGTGTAGGATCAAGTTGAAGTTCTCATTGGAAGCACTATTTGTATCCCAATTTTAGCGCCTTTGGTCTTGTACTGCTTGATATTTGTTCGGATTCCTCCGATCTGAGAGTCTGTGATTGAGTTTTTTGAAGGGGAAAATAAAGAGAAGAAGAGTTTGAGGGAATAACAAAGGGAAAAGGACCAGAATGGTGAGGGGAAAGACCCAGATGAAGAGGATTGTGAACGCTACTGTAGGCAGGTTACGTTTTGCAAGTGCAAAAATGGATTGTTGAAGAAAGCTTACAACCTTTTGGTGCTTTGTGATGTCAAAGTTGGACTTATGATTTTCTCCTCGACCAGGAATCTCTATGAATTCGTGAATCCCATGTATCTGGGTATTTTACCTACCCACCTGATAGACTGCTTCTACTGTTGTATAGATATTCAATTGCTCCTTTATCTTTCAACCCATCAGTTGGTTGGCTTATTTGGAAATGATCTTTGTCTTCCCAAATTAATCCCAATAATCTATAATAATCAACAAAGTCGCTTGGGCATAACTGTCTAGTTGTTGACTAATGAATGGTCAAACCATTAACTAGTGATTATTTTAGATTTTGGAAGTCTAAGGGTTTTTTCTATGCTTATGTTTTAGGAATAAAAGTATGTGATTGACTCTGGAGTCGAGTTACAATAATTTTCTTTATAGATGTAATCATTGTTTATCCATAAATGAGAGTTATTAGTGACTGCCTGAGTTGTATATCCATAAATGAGAGTTCGTTCTTTAACCTCTTATTAATTCATTGTTGATTTTATATTTGTTCCCTCTCTCTAATGTTTAACTTTTTTATATATATATATAATAAAAAATGTGTAATTTATTGCCATTATGCCTATCATCATATTTTATAATTGTTTTGCTTCAAATCCCAAATGGTTATTAATGATCATATGCTAAATATCTTAAACTCGATTTCATTTGGATTTCATGTTTTTTTCCACTTACACTTTTTAATTAGTCCTCAGATCATTTTTATTTTATGGATTGTTCATACCATTTAAATTTTACGATGGAATGTTAAAACAATAATTGACATTTTTTATTTTATATAATTGAGATGCATCTTAATCACTTTTCAAATCTATTTGCTTGGTTGTAAATTCTCGTGGATGTATTTTTGTTTATTTGCATTTAAATATTTTAGAGAGAAATGAAAACCAAAATACAAAACAAAGACTGAAATTTGAACTCAAAACCCTACAAAATCTTAAAACATTAAAGAAAAAGAATAACTCATAAATATAATATATATAACTTGAATACAATCCAATGATATCAATTCACGAAGTGGGGCATTGTTGCAAGTTGACATTGTCGAAACTTTTCGTCGAAATCCAATGATCTCAATTCACAGAGTCGGGCATTGATGGAAGTTGAATCTCTTCGTCGAATTTTTTTTAATGGCATTTGAGATTATTTATGTTTTAAGATGAAGAAAGTTACTTTTTTTTTTTAATCAGCATGCATGCCTGTTTGTAACCATGTTGGTTAGGATGGTCATGTATCATTTTAGGAGCATTGACAAGTATATCAATAACAACACTAATATACACATTTTATTATTATTTATATACATTTTTATTTCAGAGAAATGTAATTGTAAACTTGAAAGAGTTTAAAGCAATAGAGTTTAATGATAATATATGGTTATTTTAATTTAAGTTATTATGATTATTTATAAATAAAATCATTTTTATTTTGAACATAATAATTATTTCAAGTTAAGTAATTTAGTTTTATTATGATTTTAAGTTCTCATTATTTATTATTTTCAAACTTGGGTTAAGTAATTTGGTTTTATTATGATTTTAAGTTATGATTATTTATTATTTTCAAACTTGGGTTTGCTTAGTAATTTTAATTTAAATTATTATAACTATTTATAAACAAATTTATTTTATTTTGAACATAATAATTAAATTAATAATTATTTCAAGTTAAGTAATTTGATTTTATTATGATTTTAAGTTATAATTATTTTTTATTTTCAAACCCAGACAGCAGGAATTAAGCTCCCATACAACACTTGTTGATTTTAATTTCTTTATTATTTTATTATTTATTATAATTTTTTATACTGTTTTATATATTTAATTTTAATTAAAATAATTTATTAATTGTGTTAACTCAACTTTTTTATTTTATATATTTAATTTTAATTAAAATAATCTATCAATTTTGTTCATTCAACTTTTGTTTTTTAAATCTAAAGTAAAATTTCCGTTTAACTTTTATAAATTCAATTTCATCTTTTAAAACTAGAATAAAAGGTCCATTCATCCTCTCTTTTTTTTTCTTAATAATTTTAAGATTTCTAATTATTTTTAAATATTTCACGATCTTATATTTAATTAAAAACAAAAAAGTGAAATGTCCATTTAATTTATTTTTTTTTAAATAGTTTTAAAATTTGTATTTTTTTTAAATATTTTATAATCTTATATTTAATTTTTTTTAATATTAAGAGTAATATGAATTTTATTTTCTTTTTAATAATTTAATGATTTGTTTATAATTTTAATTAATACAAAAATTTTAAAAAATTATTTAGTAAGAGCAAGTTGCATTTAACCTTCTATTTGATCGTATTAAAATTTTCAACCAACTTCATATGTAGGAACAATCATTCATAAATATGTCTTATATGTTTTATGGGTATATTTGTAAATATGAAAAACAGGGAAAATACCTGTAAATGTTCTTCCAAAACGTCTGGTTCAATGGAGTTTCATTGAATGTGGAGTAAGCATAACTTTACTTTTATTCTTTTAGAAATTAAAATTTCATTGTACTTTTAACTTATGTTTACTTTTGCTCAAACAGGTTGAATCCAATGGTGGAAAGCGAGGAGTTTTTCACCGTTGGGAAAGGTTCAATTCCCATGAGGGCTTTACCTGGAGCCATGGGGGCACCTTGAGGTAATGGTCGAATGTGTGATTGCACCCAAAGATACTATATTAAATGGTATCATGACCCGCGCACACATAAGTGGATCAAAACCCACCCCCATGTCCTTCAATTTATAATCCCCCGCATGGGGTGTCAAGGACGCAATCCAAGCGTCAGTGGGTCCCCGACCCCCCCACCCACCTGGCCTCTCGATCTATGGACACCTATCAACAGCCTTCACCCTCCACCTCGCCTCCTCATGTGATTCATTACCCATTTTTGCCTCCCCCTCACACTTGAGTGTCCCTGTCCTTGCTCTCACGTCATGAATTTGCCCACTCCTTACCAGCTCGAGCCCGTCATCATTCGCATGAGGTTTCGAAAAATGGTGAAGCTCAGGAGCATGATGGCCGATACGACCCATATCTCCGCAAACCATCGCAGCATTCTCCATTTATGGGCCCTAGCATTAGATAGTTATGTCATTTTTGTTTCCTTTTGGCTACATTATTGTTGGTTTATTGTTGTTTTTCTCTCATGCTCCTTCACAGCTTCCCTGTTGCATTCAACAATGGGAACTCTCTCTCCTTTCTCACTCCTGCACTCTATGCCTCGGTTCTCCACCCTCTTCTACATGGCTCAAGACAACTCTTCCCGTAGGGGTCGGGGGGGAACCTCTCGCCGACCCAAATCCCGGTCAGGATTTCGTTTGGTGGATGCCGCTGAGAATTCGGCAAAGACCTACCGCTCAACCACCCCTCCAGAAATTCAATCGGAAATGGATGCGGCCGAGGCAGATGTCCGGGCTTTAAGGAAGTTCAACTCAGACGACGAGGTGAAGGAGACGACCAGCTCGTGGATTCCTAACACTAGTTTTGTCCATGGCCGATCCACGCAGTACCTCAAAACGGTGGACATCTATTGGCACTTGAAAACTTTGATGGGCAGAGTTTTGCTCGACCACCATGAAGCTCACCAAGAGGTCCTCCTACAACTCGATGACATGCAGTTCTGGATCAAGCTGGTCGACCACAAGCTGAATTTGATCGCAGACAAGCTGGTCGTCATGGATCTGTCTAACCTGGACTACGCTCAGCCACAAGTCCCAGCGACAGTAGGAGACAACATTAGCTAAGTTCTATGATGTTCCTTCTATGGTTTTTGTTCAAATATCAGTGAGGCTTGGGCTTACCACCTCTACTTAGTAGATTAAATAAGGATAGAAGTTCTCACAAAGAAAATAGAAGTTATTCCTACTCTAATTTATCAGTGATAAACCTTAGATATATCAAACAAATGTTGAATGACAATATTGTATTTTGTTGTTAGTCTGGTTAAGAAAAAAATTACCAAAAAAAAAATTGTATATTTTCTCCTTATCAATAATACAAAAACTTTAAATTATTAAGAAAAAAACAAAAACAAAAAAACTTATATTTACTTTTTATGTTCTTGTAAATAATTATTGTACTTTATGAGGTGACAACTTACTATCTTAAAATTGAATGTTTATTTTTTACTTTTAATATGAGGCGACAACTTTGAAATAGTACTCTTTTTAATTGAAGTTTAATATCTATCTTTAATGATTTTTTAAATATTTTATTTTATATATTATTCATATTTGTTTTTAGTGATGCATTTTTAATTTTTTATATATTATTTTTGTTCATGATATATTTTTAAAAAAAATTACTTTATATTATTCACATTTTTATTATTTAAATATTTTATTTTGTGATATATATTGTAAATTTAATTTATTAATGTAAATGAGTATAGTTATACGATCAAAGTTGAGTGTATACAACTTAACTAAAAATATTAGTCGAAAATAAATTAATATAAGAGAATAAAAAATAAAAATTTATTTTTTTAATTTAATTTATATGATATATTTATTTAAACTATAAATATATATATTTTAATTAAAATTAATTTTATTAACTTATTTTAAATTTTAATTTTTAATAATAATTAGAATATTTAATAAATATAAAATTAAAGTGTAATATAATAACTCACTAATTAATACAAAATTAAATTGTAATATGATACCACATTAAATTGTAATATGATAGGAGACAAGAATTTTAGATTAAGAACATAAAATCATTACGATAACACTAGATTATGGCACCCCATAGAGCTTAAATCATTACGATAACACTAAATTATGGCACCCCATAGAGCTTAAATTCTTGACAGGTTGAGAGTGAAGATGTACTAGATTTTCCTTGAGCCATATTTAATCCATTAATGATATTTAACATAAAATGAATATGATCTCTATTATAATATGATCTTAGATTAGATCACTATTATAATATGATTAACTTTTCATAGTGATTATAGAGAATATATATTCATAGATGTACTCAAAGAAGATATTATGTGGCATTTACAATTAGCAACATTATATTTTTTTTTCTTTTGGCGGAATCAACAACTAGGGCATGCTCACACGGGTCGATTTTGACCACTACCGCACCACTACACGCTCCAAGAATGGCACATGGGTAAGTTAAGGTTTTGATTTGGTGACCTCACATAACAGAATGCCTTAACAATGCACTCCATCACAGACTCATCTACACCCCGAGGGCGTGATTTTATAAATATTATCAATGTTCTACTTCCATATTAAATAATTGAAGCTATAACTTGCCCGATTCCACAATTTGCAACAATATATGCTCAATGCATGATTATAGAACTAGAATATCAATATTAGAACCAAAATGGGTGCTTATAAGAGTACTTCCCGAACAAATTTTCAATCAAATTCCAATGAAATTAGTAAGGCAATTGTATTATCATCATTGGTTAATCTGGATAATCTCGAAACAAAGGAAGTTGTTAAGGATCGAGACTATCATGTCAGTTTGGAAAACATACTAATGGCACCTGATTTTATATTCGGTGAATATAAGAAAAACAACAATAATACTTTGTTTGTTGCATTTAGGTGGTGGTCTTTTATTTGAGATATGTTTTCTCTCAAAGTAGTAGGGAAAGATGAATTTTATAAGAGTTACGATGAAGTGGCCAAAGATTTGCAAGGTTTGTTTCATAATGAGATTTTCCAAAGAATAACCTACAATCTTCCCAGTATGGTTTATTTTCCAAATTATAGAGCAAACAAGATAATATTTTCAGTCATAGCTTAGCTGGGGCACTGGTGTAACATCCCAATTTGATTATTTATGTATCATAGTTGTTAATTTAAATTTAATTAATTATTAAAATAAATTCAATGAGTCTTTTTATTATTTTATTATTAAAAAGGTAGGTGAAGTAATTAATGGGGGGATAAGGTTGTTG
>JZKD02S1692986.1:1044545-1061505 GCA_000966675.3 Picea glauca | reverse complement strand
ATGGGCCCTCAAGGGCCATGCTCAAGTCAACCCTGCTCTCGGTACTCCATGTCTAGGACCATGTGGGCCTCGAGACATGATCTCCTAGTTATCCCTAGATATCGGGGATAACAAGTACCCCACAGTGCTATCCTAGCTAGCGAGGCGAGAGATTTAGTAGTTTACTTAGACGAAGATACCAAGCTTAGATGCTTTAACCCTGACCTAAGCCACTTACCTTATAGGAGTAATGTTTGTTTACAGACAAGTAAAAAAAAACTTACACCTAACCCTATGTTTGCAAGTATAAGTTTGAGAAAATGTGGAATGCCTTAAACTCTTCCCTAATTAGCAATTGGTTTGATGCAGATTCAATTATTCAAGATGGTTAGGACTTGGGGAAATCAAGGTCAAGGGGCATCATAGCAAGGGTTGTCAGTGTCAGCGCTGCCACCACCATTGCCTAAATTAGCTCTCATTTTGCGCTCTTTAGAGGCTATTAATGAGACATTAAAGGGGCGTCAGTTAGAAAATGTCGAAGTGGAACCCCCACCATCTGGAGTGGGTAAACCTGAAGTGTAAAGGGACTCAGAGGGAGGGCCTCCACTAGGGGAAATCACCAGAGAACTACAGAAGATCAAACTCCCAAAGTTTGTTGGGGGGTTGTGCAAGTGAATGTGCTGAAGCCTAGTTGGAAGAAATGATGCGATGTTTCACCTTAAGGGACTATGCTTCCACATCAAAGGAGAAGATAATGATCTTTCAGTTGAGGGACAGTGCCTTGAACTATTGGGGTAACCTGGAGAGGAATTTGCACCTTGCCCAAGACACCATCTCATGGGAATTTTTTGAGGAAAGGTTCGGGAGGAAATATTTTCCCGCTTACTACGAGGAACAATAGGTAGGAGCATTTCATGCTATAGTTCAGGGAAATAGGACCATGGAAGAGTACGAGATCAGGTTCATGGAGTTAGTGAAATATGTCTCATACATGGATACTGATCAATGACTGGCAGAACGTTTTGTGTAAGGGTTAAACCCTAAGATAAGGGCCATGGTACGAATGTGGAAATGATCATCAGTAGCTAAAGTAGTTGAAAATGCTCGTTACACGGAGGAGCATATGAGCTTAAATGGAGGTATGAGGTCAACCATTCCACAACATCCTGGATTCATGGGGAAGGCCCCTAGGACTTTCTCAAGGGGAGGAAGCTATAGGCCACATCCTTATGGCAATAGAGTCACTCCTAGAGAAGTTACAATAGGTATTTCAATGGCAGCGAGTGCAGCATCCCACTCATCGTCAACGACGCAGGCAGGTCCACGACCTTCTCAGGGAGAAGTAAGTAGGGCCAAGGGTTCTAGGGGAAGAAACTCATTCCAGAGACCATCACGGGGAAGTGTGCAGGTTCCATCTCGTGTTACTTGTTGGGGGTGTGGAGGACCTCATTACCAGTGTGATTGCCCAGAGTCACAAGAAGGCTTTGTGCATAGAGAAGGAAAGGCCCTTATGGGAAGAGTGAGTAGTAGCCACCAAATTTATGAAACGGTTAATAATCATTAGGAAAAACATCAATCCACAGTGGTGGAGTCGTTAGGGATGCTAAATCATGTCAATGTTAAAAATTTATTTGATTCTGGTGCTACAGATAGTTTCATTTCACCTTGTACATTAGAAAAGTGTGGGTTGGAAGCCTATGAGCACGATGACTTTAAACAAGTTGAGATGGCTTCAGGGGAGAAACAAGTGGCAGGACCTAGCATCGATAATTGTCTAGTAGACCTGGGAGTGTGTTCTACTAGTTTGAAGGTGTAAGTCACTCCTCTAGGGACGTATGACCTAATCATTGGAATGGACTGGTTAGAAGCCCATCAAGCTCTCGTAGATTGTTTCGCGAAAGGGTGCTTTGTGTTGACAATGAAGGAAGGTCAGTAGAGATCCACGGTGTATGGAGGAAGGTGTCTCTATGCTTTATCTCGACCATGAAGGTTAAACATTGCATGAGGCAAGGTTTTCGATTATATGTAGTGGAAGCAATCGATGAAGGGAAAGGACCCTCCATGGATCAGTATCTAGTATTGTCAGAGTTTAAGGATGTTTTTCCAAAAGTTACCAGGGTTACCTCCTGAGAGGGAGCTTCATTTTACCATTGAGCTAAAACCTGGCGTGAAGCCAATTTCCAAGACTCTGTATAGGATGACAGTGCCAGAACTTTGTGAGTTGCAGATGCAAGTGAAAGAACTACTTGACTTAGGGCTAATAAGGCCTAGTGTCTCACCTTGGGGTGCACTAGTAATTTTTGTCAAGAAGAAGGATGGTTCCTTATGACTGTGTATAGATTACAGGGACTTGAACCGTGCTACAGTGAAAAATAGGTACCCAATGCCACGGATAGATTACCTCTTTGATCAGATGAAAGGAGCAGTGGTTTTCTCAAAAATTGATCTACGATCAGGGTATCACCAGTTAAGGATTAAGGAAGG
Source organism: Picea glauca (assembly GCA_000966675.3). Taxonomy (NCBI): domain Eukaryota; kingdom Viridiplantae; phylum Streptophyta; class Pinopsida; order Pinales; family Pinaceae; genus Picea; species Picea glauca. The sequence goes on along the minus strand of JZKD02S1692986.1, from coordinate 1,059,042 downwards.
CGATGTTCCTAAAACTGCATTTCGAACTCGGATTGGGAATTACGAGTTCGTTATAGTACCTTTTGGTTTGACCAATGCACCAACAGTATTCATGAGCCTCATGAATGGTGTATTCTGAAAGTACTTATACCGCTTTGTACAGGTGTTTCTGGATGATATCCTCATCTCTTCCAAGAACGAAAGAGAACATGAGGAACACTTGCGAGTGGTGTTGTCGTGCCTTAGAGAGAACAAATTATATGGAAAGTTGTCAAAGTGTTATTTCTTCAAGAAATAAATTCACTATTTAGGTCATATCATTTTCGATGAAGGAATCTCTGTGGACCCAGAAAAGGTAAAGGCCATTATGGAATGGCCAGTGTCGAAAAATGCTCATGAGGTAAGAAGCTTCATGGGGCTGGTGAGTTATTATCGGAGGTTTGTGGAAGAGTTATCTAAGATAGTGAAACCCATCACCACCTTTAAGTGCAAGGGGGTCAGGTATGAATGGACAGAAGAATGTGATATTGCATTCATCGAGCTTAAGAGGTTACTAACTAGTGCACCAATTCTATGAGTGTCGGATATGGAAAAAGACTTCACAGTCTGCACGGATGCCTCGAAGCAAGGATTGGGGGCCGTGATAATGTAGGATGGGGGAGTGATAGTGTATGTGTCAATAAATTTGAAGTAACATGAGGATCTTTATGCTACTCATGATTTAGAGTTGGCAGTTGTACTAGCTCTGAAGCTTTGGAGGCATTATCTAGTGGGGCGAATCTTTGAGCTCAAAACAGACTATGAAATCTTAAATCATATCTTCACTCAAAGGGATCTCAATTCCAGATAGAGGTGATGGAGTGAGTTTATGAGTGAGTACAATTTTGGAATTTCATACATCAAGGGAAAGGAGAATGTGGTCGCGGATGCCTTGAGTAGGAGACCATGTGTATTCTCCTCGGTAGCCTTAAAATTTAATGTAAGGGAGTGTGTGTTGGGGAAAATTCTTGGAGATAGTTGGTATTTAAAGGTTACTTCAACCCTCCAGAGTGGGAGGCAATTAGATCCAAAGTATGAAGGATATATCCTTGAAGTAGATGAATTATGAAGATATCAGGGAAGGATGTACATCCTCGAAGGTGGGGATATTCGAAGCATCATACTCAAGGAATCCTATAGAGAAATTTATTGTGCACATTCGGGTGTGAAGAAAATGTATGCAGACATGAAGAAGCTTTTCTTTTGGGTAGGAATGAAGCGTGATGTAGTCCATTTCGTCACCAAGTGCCTAGAGTGTCAACAAGTGAAGGTTGACCATCACCACTCGGCAGGTCTCCTACAACTGCATGATGTTCCTATGTCCAAGTGGGAAGTCATTTCTATGGATTTTGTTGTGGGATTTCCACTCACATCGCACCGACACAATGCCATTCTTGTGATAGTTGATAAGTTTACCAAGAGTGCTTATTTTATTCTAGTTAGAGACACTTATGATGTCACTAATGTGGCACGTGTTTTTATAAGTGAGGTCATCCATATGAATGGGTTACCCAAGAAGATCATTTCAGATAGGGACTCTTGATTTACATCTAGGTTTTGGACAAGTTTACAGTTAGCGTTGGGAACTCAGTTAAACTTAAGCACAACATATCATCCAGAAACAGATGGGCAAACTGAGAGAGTAAATCAAGTTATGGAAGACATGCTTAGGATGTATGTTATGGATAATCAAACCCATTGGGAGAAGTACCTACCTTTGGTAGAGTTTGCCTACAATAACATTTTTCATATCTCCATTGGAATGCCACCCTATGAAGCTCTGTATGGAAGGCCATGCAGGACACCGTTGAGTTGGGAAAGGTTAGAAGACCGAGTGACAGTTGGGCCAGAATTGATTCAAGAGATGGAGGAAGAGGTGATTCATATTAGGCAGCGACTAAAGGAAGCACAGGATAGACAGAAAAGTTATGTTGATGCACATAGGACTGACCGAAGTTATAAAGTGGGAGATCAATTTTTCATTTGTATCAAGCCTAATAAGAGTACCATTCAGTTTGGGAAAGGGACAAAGTTGTCACCTTGATTATAGGACCGTTCAAAATCCAAGAGATAATTGGACTTGTTTCATATCGTCTCGTACTGCCACCCCACTTGCATAAAACTCATAATGTTTTTCATGTATTTGTTCTATGTAATTATGTTGCTGACAAATCTCATAAACTGGATTGGAAGGAATTGCATGTATCGGACGCGGGAACTCTCATGGTCGAACCGTTACACATGTTGGACCATAGGGTCCGACAGCTCGGGAGTCATGTGGTAGACCAAGTAAAGGTCCAGTAGGACAAGTATAGCCTAGGATCTACTAATTGGGAGGATGTAGATACCTTACGACGAGATCATCCCTCACTTTTTTGACCACCTTGAGAATATATTTCCTGAAGGTTGGGTGTATGTAATGCCACCTTTTGACTCAAATAGCTAGAATTACTTAAGGCCTAATCATCTTTTATTTTCTATTAACTGTGAAACTATTAATGATACACTTGAAATTTTATGACATATGGACCTATGTGAATGTCAATTCTATGAATGTTTATCATTATTTGAATTATGATGGATATTATGCAATCTATTTCTAACTTGAAAATTTTGACATTTAAAGTTGTTGGTACGTGGATATCGAATTGAGGATATGATTAAATGCATTTACATGATGATAATGCATGGATATGTATGAGTTTGTGTTATAGACTAATCTGTAGGTCAATGGGCTATGAAATAGCTAAAGGATAATGATAATAAAAGGTTGATGTCGTGAACATCGACCAAGAAACAATATGGTATGAATATTTGTATGTGAAATTATGTTAGTTCAAATGCATTGCTATGATATGTGGACAAGTGTAGGTTTTCTAGGTGGTAGGTTTTCCAAGTGGCGAGACTTCCTAAAACTGAATATACGATGACAAAATTCCCAGCAACACAGTGCCACTGTATGGTCCATGGTAGGGTGTTGACCCTAGTTCTATTAGGAGGGGTGGAGGCATTTCCCACCGTGTATCCTTTGAAACCTGGAGTCATGGGAGGACAGTGTTAGCTCACGCTCCCCTAGACGTGTGATGATGACTGTCATTTTCTTGCTGGGGAAGCTTGGTCAAGAGAGTTGACAGTTACACTTACGGGTTCTATCTGGAGTTAGTTCAATATAGTTGATGCTCCAAGATAGTTCAACAGAGGAAGGATAGGGATGAAATATGGAAGTAGGTTAGGGAGGAAGGATGACTAGAAGTAGTTGAGAGTGCGTGGGGCTTTTGCCTTATAGTAGAATTTCTTGATTTCCTCTTTTTTGAAAAACATGTATATATGTATATTTATAATTGCTTAACTGAACTACAATTATTTAAGTGAATGTTGTTTGTGCTAAATTATTATAATTGAGGGATTTTGTAAACATTTTAAATGGTTTACTATCTTTTATGAAATGAATGGTCTTGTTTATTGGATTGGACGCATGCAAGAATTACTTTAGGTGTGATAATTATTTTCATTAGTACATGTGTGAGTCTTGTATGTGCTAGCTACACATCCATGCCTTGCACATGTACACTAGTATGTATAAGTGTTTTAAATTGATGGCGTTGTTTATTTTATGTGGATGTATGAATCATGTGTCATTACCCTTGTATTGTAAATTACTCTAACTTTGGGATGAAGTTTCTTGAAGGGTGGGTGTATGTAACAACTCAATTTGATTATTTATTTATCATAGTTATTAATTTAAATTTAATTAATTATTAAAATAAATTCAATGAGTCTTTTTATTATTTTATTTAAAAAGGTAGGTGAAGTAATTAATGGGGGGATAAGACTGTTGAGAAATTAATGGGGGGATAAGGTAGTTGGGGAATTGAATGAGGGGGAAGGATTCGAGAGAGGAGGATAAGGAAGAGGGGAGAGGACTTGGAGAAGGGTCTTTTGTTTTGGGGAAAATTGGAGAAGAAGGAGGAGGAAATTGGAAGAACATATTTTTTGGGGAACTCTCACAGGGACATTATTGTTGCTAGGAACTTTGGGCTTGGGGGCCAGGAAACCACAAGGATTCCTAGAGCTAGGGATCTAGAGAGGTTGTTCCTAGTTAGCTGGGAGGTTAATATTCAGTTGGGTAGTTTGGGAAAGCATAAGAACAAGTGAACCAGTGGCTAAATCAACCAACCTACAGGTCGAGGTATGTATTTTACTAAGTTTATGTCGTTAATATGTTGTTGGTGTAATTTGTTATTATGTCTATTTACCAGTTTATTCCTGGTATAAAGAAAATCATGAAATAAAATTCTAAACTAAATTGTCGTTATTTCAGTAGGAGATTAGGAAATATTTATTATTTTATTGAGGCCCTGAAATGAAGGCCTTACAACTGGCATGTTTATTTCTAATATGTTACATGCTAAACACCCGTGAAGGGACAAAACACCATATATCTATTGTCTTTGGCTTACCCTATTTCAGTGACAATGATGTCAAGCAGTTATGTGAGAAAACCATGGAACTCACTAGATGTATGTTTACACTTGTGAATGGTGTTGATCTTGTACCCTAGATGCTAATGGGTATAAGAATGATTGTACCGTGTAATCTAGATACCGAGGATCTACCTTCTAGCTTGAAGAGAATGGAGCTTAAGGAAATAAAGAGAAAAACTCAGTCTAGAAAACCTCATTATGCATATGTTGGATTGTATTATGAGGAAAAGGAATTGAGCTTAGTCAATCCAGATGTAAAAGTAGCAAGTGTAAATGCTTGGAAATGTCATGAATTTGAAAACTGCTTGAAAGAGTTCATTTCTTATACCAACAGAGTAAGATTTCCAATTAGTAACATTATGGAGATAGGGTCTAAACCTTTTATAAAATCCTACACTCTCAATGTTTACCATGGTCCAAGGAATTTTGATAGATTTACAGCCATAAAGAGGTCATGACTTGTCAGAGTTGAAAGAATTTCATGTGAAATGGAAGTAGGAAATAAGTGGGTTGTTGAATATTCATGTGAGAATTATGTCCACGGTCCATGATTTCGGTGTCGTTTTCCTTTGATGATTTTGGATTTTGTGAGAATTAATTTGATGGTTCCTGATTTCAGTGTCGAATTTTCTAAGAATTATTTCCATGGTTCATGATTTAAGTGTAATTTTTTGTTGACGATTTCAATTTCATTTCCATGGGCTTGATATTTATTATGGAAAATATATGTTCCTTTATTCATATGATTCCATCTTTTCATGTATCTTTTTGATCGAGAATTTGACATTCTTTTCTCTTCTTATGTTATCATGGATGTGACGTTCACTATGGTTGGGTGGGTATAATTAGTTTCGAACCAAGGTTTGGGGATGAGTTCATGCTTGTCCTACAGTAAGGGAAGTGTTAAGGAGCCAACTACTGAACCATGAGGATGGAGCCCTTCCCTCTTATGTTTGGAATTTCAAATTTATCCTTTTTTAAGTGAAAATTTGACAATGATCATTTATTTTTTATGCTCGTCATTTTATATTTTAGGCATATTCATAAGTGTCAAATTGTTTTGTGATGTTATATGTAAATTTTAGTAGGTAGTGATATTTGTAGTATAGGCCTTTTAACCAAAAAAGAAAACTATAAAAATAAGTTGATGTTGTTCAAGTGAGTTGGCAATTTAAGGAGAGGCCTATACAATACTAATAACAAACATATTGGTGATTGTAATAGGTTTAATATATTTTAACTCACTTGGATTAAGGGTACTAGGAGTTGCACTCTCGCTTGAAGTCATAAGTCTCAGGAAGCATCCCATTCAAGTTGTACTCCTTCTCGAAGTCATAAGTCTCGAGCATCATCCCATTCTTAAGGTAATAGACTTGTGGTTAATTGATAGACGTCACTTTTGCTTGGGGGATTAATCATCTTGTCAACATCCGTGGCTTCTTTGATCTTGAAAATTTTCAAGTTCGAGCCCTACAATGACATTGAAAAACTCTGATGGGAATGGAGCATCAAGTAACGAATCGAATATAATGAAATCTAGCATCAATTCCAAACTTGTGGCACAATTGTCTAGATCCAAGTAATGAGAAATCTAGATTGACAAGTAGAAGAGAGTTGTCATCAATCTCTTAGAGATTCACCTCGAGATTATTGATAGCAATTGATGGGAAAAATCTGAGAACAAAAGTTGGAAAGTAAACAATCCTCGGTGGATGACTCCTCGTTGTAATTGGAAACAATGCTTGGCTCCACGAAGTAGAGGAAATCCCGCATGACCTATTTCATCTTGAAAATACCCGAGTTCTAGAATTATATACATGGTTAAGCCTTTCATGCCATGCTCACTAAGAAAGTGGAAGGAAAAGAAGCCCATCCTCTCATCTGCCAAAAGGTATAATTTCAAAATGGAGGAAGAACAATTTTGTGTCTTACAAGAAAGAAGGACCCACACTTTTCTCCAATATATGGGTTAGATGTGTGTTACAAGAAAGAAGGACCCATACTTTTCTCCAATATATGGGTCAGATGTGATCCAGCTCGATATTCAATTAATCATTAACACTGTATGTAGAATGGGAGTTTGGAACTAATTAAATTTCATTTACTACTATATTTACTCCTACAACAAACACCTCTCAGAAGCCTGTAGAGTCAAGGGTGGAATTTGACGTCCCACCAGACATATTTTTTATTTCAACCCGTATATGACATGTCAATAAGAAATACACACATCAACAATGACATGCATCAAAATGCCAAACACGTCAAATTTACATTTAAATTTGTAGGTTACCCATCAAAATCTATAGTGGGTACTTACACGTTACAAAGTCTATAGGGTCTAGACTAATAGCACTAGGCAGGGCGACTTGGTGGATTAGTGCATTACAGTTTGGTTGATGGCACCATTTAGTTGATGACACCTGGACAAGATAAGTTGAGGGAGTAAATGAACAATGAAGGAACGCAGAGGCTACACTTAATTCAATTTCCCAAATTCCAATGTTGGAGTGGGTCTTCTCCGCTCCAACCTCCAACTTTACTCTACGACTACCATTTGCAATTGTGAGTGCTTGGATTTGCTCCTTTCTGGAGTTGTGGCCTTCATGCTAAGCAAGTGAAATGAAAACCCTACCAGGATACCACCAAATCCAAGGATTGAAGAGAAGGCATTCTTGCAAGTTTACAACAATGGTTTCCAGGCTCTGGTCCTCTAATTCCTCCACACTTTCATAGCAACTCCAACTAGAGGTACTTGCCTACTCTATTTAACATCAATGTTTTTTTGTTTGCCATGATTATCTCTGATTGGCCATGGTTTTCCCTTTTTATTTGTCAATCCTTGTGTCATTCATGAGTCGTGACTCAAGGGAGAGAAACTACACTCAACCTAGTCGGCCCATTCCAAAATCATATTTCTATTCCGGAAATCCCCTTTAATCCATTGCATTGACAATGAATGGATGTTTTTCTTTGCATTGATTATGAATAGATGATTGTTAAAATATTATTCTTTGTTATTCTTTGGAAGACGCCTCTTACGTGTCTTCTATCTATGCATTGGCAACAATAATGATGAGTTGGAACCTCTCACACCCTAAGCAAGAATCATACCACTAGACCAAATGCCCTCTTAAACATCGTCTTCTTTTGAACTTCTCATATATTATCAACTGTAGAGTTAAGAATGGGATTTGAACCCGTACCCTTTCATCCTAAGCGAGAATCATATCACTTGACCAAAAGCCATCTTTTAATGTTCAATGGCTTGTAGGGTTAAGAATGGGATTTCAACCCATGCCCTTTCAAGCGGGCACCTTCAATTCGGGCATTTCAACAACCATGTTACTGCTTTGCAACATAAAATTATAAAATCGGTCTCCATCATCTGTCATAAAAGTAAATGTTAATAGCAAGAATATTATATTATCTGAATGTGGAGGTTGTGTATGTTTTTGCAGTTAATAATAAAAATACAAATTGTATTTAAATTCATAAAACTAAATGTGAATAGCAAGAATCAGGTTTTCACAGTTAATAATAAAAATATACATATAAATTGTATGTAAATTTATACAGATGAACGTTTCATAAATTTATACACAATTATCTAAAAAAGTTCAAACATAATTACAGTTTCTTTGAACTTTTGAATGACACACTCCATTCATATACAACGGCCAAGTGATAAGAGATTGGGTATTGTCCCTCTACTACAATTCCCTTGGTTGTCCAATTCATGTATTTTCTCAGATTCTAGGTTCTAGATGTTGGACTACTTTAATCACTTGTATTTTTGGCTAAGAGAATTGATGCATGTGTGTTTCTTGGTTCAATCTAGGGCACGAGGATTTTAAGTCATTTATTTTATAGTATAGTATAGTGACTATTGTTGAGGATAATATTCTTGTTATTGAGTTAAAAGGAGACATCATATTTTACCTCTGCAATTATTTTAAATTGTGAAAAACTATGTGATTTGAATTTTGCAACCGCCCTATCATATTTTTAAAATGAAATAATATATAGGAATTTCAACATTCCTAAATTAAATTTTGTAATCCTTGGTATACATATTTCATTGGCATATTATCTCAGACCTAAGTTATAATTTTATAATCCTCTACTATAGGTACTAGTAGCCTGTGGGCATATATCTATGTCATTGATACACATATGCTTAAGTGCATACCATAGTAGGCCTGAAATTGTAAATAAATATCTACCTTTGATACATATATGCTTAAGCGCATACATCCATAGAGTTGAGATTAATTGGAATTTCTCTTCTATTGACATTGAACTTCATATGCATAGGCATATATACCTACATGTGCATATTTATATTGTATGCCATGGGATTATGTACAAAACAAATATCTATTATCACTAGATGTTTGTCATAGGAATACGCAAACTTAATTTTTGGAATAAAAATTATTTATATTAATGTCTGATGATGAGATATATTTTTAGTTTTAAACCTTGCACTTAAAGAAAACCCATTACTAGGTAATCATGCTCTAATTCTATTGAATATGACTTGAATAGTAGACATAAACTTCAACACACTGATATATGCATAGATATCATCATATTTCCCCATATAAAAAATAACTAATTCGCAAACCCTCGTCATTAATAACATTTGTTAAATGTATGAAGTTTGTGAAATAATGATGATACGGGTCACCATGTATGAATTTTGTGAAATCTGTATATACCATACAAAATAATTTGACATTTATGGTTCTGCGTCAAAAGTAAAGTGATAGGAATGAAAAAAAAAATCGTCATCAAATTTTCTCTTGATAGGTGGGAGAAATTTGAAATTCAAGGCCTGTGTAGAGTGTGCGGCCTAAGTAGATTATACACTATATCTATAGTAAACTAAGTACCTAGAATTTATGACCTGTTATATTTACTCCTCCAGCAAACACCTGTCCGACGCTATGGAGTGGAACGCAAATTTGACGGATTCAGATTTTTGATGTTGGTAAGTGTTGACCTGTGGATTTTGTATTCACATGTCAAATGTGTCTACAAACAAAACATAGTGTGGGACATCAAGTTCCAATTCACTGGAGTTTCCCATAATGATCACTTACTTCTAAGAAGCCGAAAAGGCATGGAATTTAATAGAAATGTAAATAAATAACAAATTTAAGTAAAAGAGGATCGAGTTACTGAAAAAATAAATAAATGAATAAATAATAATAAAAATAAAAATAAAAACTATCATTTTGTCATCAAGTGTGAGTTGATTTATCAGTGGCAGTGTATTTAATGCAGCGTTGTTAATACTCATTGAGAAAGAATTGAGTTGCTTCTTCATGGAGAATTTAATCAAGCTACTGCAGAAATGGTAAGATATTTTTCCTTTTATTTGCTAGGCAGGTTCTCCATGTGTGAATGTGAGTCTGCTGCCCAGTTTTGTAGTTAAGATCCATATTTTGAGTATGCATACGCACTAGGAGTTTAATCATATTTTTCCTTTTTATTTTTAGGAGAAGAGTAGGTAAAAATATATTACAGCCTCTGCCTTTGTACCATCTTTTTGAGCTAACGAAATGTATCATCTTTCACAGCTGACGAGATTTTTGGCTCTTGGATCCGCTGTATCTACCCAAGATTTTTGGCTCTCGAATCCGTTGTATATACCTAGTTCATGGAAAACAATGATTAGAGCGTCGACCCCTTGACAATAATACTTCCAATGAATCAATCAATGATATGATAGATAAATTGATTTTAAAATTATGTGAAAAAAAAAATGATTTGCTAACTTCGGAATATTGTGAATTTTTTTTGTCAATGCCCAAATTAATATACAGTCAATTCAAAGTCATGCCCAAACTAATATACAGTCAACTCAAACTCATCACTATATACCATGCATTCCTAAATAATATAACTTAAATTCATTGTTATATACCATGCCTCCCTAACTAACATAGGGTCAACTCAAACTCATTGCTATATACCATACCTCTTGGCAGGTATAAAAAGGGAAATAACTTGCAGGTATAATAACAAGGGACATAGATAGCAGGTATAAAAGAAAAATTAGTTTTAAAGTAGCTTGTCCCTGCTTAGTCCCTGCTTAGTTCATATCCTAAATGATAAAGGTAAAAAACGAAGTACCTTCAATTATAAAGCAAATAGGGTCAACTCAAACTCATTGTTATATACCATGCCTTTTGGTAGGTGTAAAAAGGAAAATAACTTACAAGTATAATAACATGGCACATAGATAGCAGGTATAACAAAAAAAATAACTACAAAGTAGCTAGTCCTTGCTTAGTTTATATCCTAAATGATAGAGGTAAAAAATGAAATACCTTCAATTATAAAGCAAAGTAACCCTAATTAGTTCATATCCTAGATGATAGAGGTAAAAAATCAAGTACTCTATCAAAAATGAAGTACCTTACCTTCATTGAAGTATTAGACTAAGTTTTTTGATGGATCCATTACCGAAGTATTAGACTAAGTTTTTTAATGGATCCATTCTTGGATGAGGTAAATCACTACCCAAACAGAGTTGTGACTCCTGGCTACCAAAACAAAGTTGTGATTCTGAATTTGATTGCTTTCATCTGGTATAATTAGATCTCTGGTATAATTGCATCTCATATATAATTATAGAATTGCATCATTGTCAAATACTTTATATATAAGTATTTATACAAAAGTTTTTCAAAGTTTTTTGTCAAGTGGTTCCGCTACAAGAGGTCGCCCTACTTTGCTTTCTTTAGTTGCCAACAAGTATCTACTTATAGTTTTTAATATTATTTTAAGGGAGACTAATGTAATTGCACATATAAAATGGTTTTAGTTTTTCATTTTGCAGACCATTGTATCCTCCCCAATTCCAATTCTATGGATTGTTGGCTTTTGCACTAAACCCATTAGTTGAAATTAAGGGTGGATAATCAATATAGTGGATAACTAATACTTTTGATTTATGTAAAGGAGAATTAGGCTAGTCTTTTGTTAAAACTTTTCAATGTTGATTAGTAGTTTATAGCATTGGAAACTTTTCAGTGTTGATCGAGTAATTTCTTGCACTCGAGATCGTGTTTTCCTCATGTCAGCTATTTCAGCGATTCAATATTTCACTTTAATGAGAACTTCCATTCCACTAGAACCTTTATGCTTTGTTTACCCAATCCATGATAATTATACTCCTAGCCATGACCTTCTCGAGGACATATACAACCCAATGTGGACTCTTCACATGGGTTCAGGTACAATATCTATACTACAAAATGGGTTGATCAATCTTAATGCTTTTGATCTTCATAAAGAGTTGGGTAACTCCCCCAGGAACTTGATTTTAGAGAGACGAGTACAAGGTGCTTTAAAAAATATGGAAAATAAGATAGAAGGTGAAATACAATTTTGTTGAACCTTTAAGATACAAAAATGCATCAATCTAAAGAGACGTGAAGAAAAGGGACTCATAGGCTAAAGGAATCACATTTTAAGGAAATCCAAACAAGACTAAAAGATCGAAGGTTTATGAACACTTGAGAAATATGAGTTCAACCTGAGATTGAAACTGAATCACCACATCTATCCATCTATTGCGGGCAAAGAATATGTTTTCTTTATCAACTGGAGTGAAGAAAAAGGAAACGTGCATGGAAAATTTAGAGAAGAGAGCATCCACTTGGAACGCAATGAAGTCACCATGTCAAGCTTAAGAAAAAAAAAAATGCAGCATCGATGCCTATCGGAGCACATCAAATCATAGAACTAACAAAAATTAGGCATCCCACTAAACTCCTGAAACAAATCCCTTGTTGCCCATAAATTTTTAGAAATCGGAGCACCATTCAGTAGGAAATCAAGATACTTGTCCAAACCTTGTCATGGAATCAGCCCCATCCTCGTGGCATCAATCTCTTCCTCCTGGCATCAATCTCTTCACCTGGCATCGCCCTAATAAAAAGTGTAGAAGTAAAAATAAAACAAAACAAGGTAAAGTGACAATTTTAGAGAATTGGAAATGTGTTTAACCTTTTAAAGGTTATAGAGAGAAAATAAACCAAAGTATGGAGAGAACACACAACATTTCATGCATTTCCTTTGAAACTTGCATGCTCCACAAGCAGCTCCTCCACCATTCATCATGCAGGATTCGGGCTGACGATCGACATTTGGGAGAAATCCTTGGTACTTCTTTCCTGCTCCAAGATCTTTGTCTTCTCATTGTGGCCAAAGGGTGGAAATCCCAAAGGAGGGAGAGAAGACTGCACAAGAAGGAGTTTGATACGTCAATTCTAGAAGGGTGCAAGGGCACGGTGGGTAGGAAGGACGAGAAGCAGGTTTGGTTTCAAGATTTTTTAAGAACGAGGGTCTAAAAGAAACTGTTTGTAAACACAAACAAATAAAGTTCTATGAAATCGATAGGTGGTAACATATACAACAAATAGTGTGGCATGCAATGGGCACATGGTAACACATAGGTTGGTGTGTAATGGTCACGTGGTAAAATGCATGGAATGCCTAGCCCGTGTGGTTAGACTGTGGCCATGGTGACCTGCGCCCTCCTCCATAATCAATCTTTTACATGTCAATATCTTGAGCCCTAAATTGTTGCACCCATTTCCAGATCAAATGGTTCAGCTACATCCCACCCTGACAAACAGACTGAAAAAACAAGATTGTCATCCTAGGCAACAACAACAAAGCCCATGTATAGAGGAAGTGATAGTTATGGGCATGTAGCTACCCTTGATTGTTGTGGCGGTATAATAGGTCAAGTCCCTAATGGTTAATCAAGGTTGTATATATATCTTTGAGAGCGAAATATATAATATGGGTGTAGGATCAAGTTGATGGTCAATCCCTCATGGGAGTTCCCGGGTTTAAATATTGCAAGTACACAAGTTCAAGTTCATCTGAAAAAAGGAAAAACTAAATACTTACTGCAATCTACACCATGCAACAACATAGAGCAATTTCATGTCAACAAATGGTTGATCTTTCATGTTAACAATCTTCAATCATTATATACCTCTCGAAGGCAAGTATATTGTAATTGGTTTGTAGTCAACTTGCACTAACCTTTAATTAATTTGAAATAACTTAAAAAAAATTATAAAGTTTTTTAAAGTTTGTAAAATTTAAGTATTAAACTTAATATTTTAAAATTTGAAAAATATATTTTTAATATTTAAAATATAAATTTTCATTTTTTGATTGATACATATTTATGAAATGACTAGTTTGATGTGGTTTTACATGAAATTGTCAATATAAAAAAATAAAATAAACAAAATAAACAAAATAAAATAAAAAAATAAACCTTAAAATTTTTTACAATTGCCAAATGTCTTGCTCTTTAATTACAACTCAATCAAATCATTTAAAAAAAAATTATGTATGCGTCCTTCCCTGCATTAATTCATTAACTCCATCAAATCATTTAAAAAAAAAATTATGTATCTAATTTGAGATATGGATCTTTATCAACCAATAAACCAACTTGATTTCCCTATAGTTACCACTAGGTCTCTAACTATTACTATATTGATTGGTTCACACTATGTTGTCGCCACACATTCATACTAATCAACAGCATCCGCATAGCATGTTAAATAGTTGTTATAGGATCATAAACGGTACCAAATTCCAACGTTGTATGTATTTGTTTAATAATAATAATGGCCGCAACTCAGCAATTCATAAATGCAGTTTTGTTTTTAAATTTTAATTTTATTATATAAAATATTATGGAAAATTGTGAACCAAAACTACTTAATTATACTATAAACTATTTAATTATACTATAAGTTAGATTACCATCGGATATATGATCAAATATTATATTTATAGACTTTTAATTTATATTTTAATTCAAATAATAAATATATTTTAATTTGGTTTATAACTGCTATTTATATTAATTTAAATTCGAGTTTAAAATTTAATATTGATTAACTATTTTATTGAGGCTTTACATATTATGTAAAAAAAATTGAATT
>JZKD02S1692986.1:1024632-1043581 GCA_000966675.3 Picea glauca | reverse complement strand
AGGAACTCAAAAAAATAAAGGTAGTATTCTAGTTGAGAAACCTATCGATAATAATCAATTTTCTAATGGATTTAACTCTAATAGTGGAGTTAATTACGACGGACGTCCTAAACTACCCAACCCTTTGGATCCCCTTCTGACGCCTCACTCTCTCGAAGAGGTATCAGTCAGCTGGTGAACAGTCTTGGCACGAAGGTGAAGTTGACCTTTAAACAGGAGGGAAGATCCTATGGCTACCTATGAGGAAGAGGTTGATTACTCACCAAATCTGGGTGAGTTGCTTCCCTGGATGGGGATAGATGGCAGCCCACCAATTGTCGCTCAGATACATCTGTCCACAACAACCCCCCCCAGGAACTCAGTTGCCTTCAACGACTCCTATGGAATACCAGAATGACTTCTTCTCACAACTCTTTGGGGTAACAGGTTTCTTCCCAGCTTCTTCTTTGGGATCTTTTTCTTGGCTTGAATGGGAAGCTTGGGGAAGTGATCTCTTGGTGCTGGTGGCTCTCACAACCTCTGGCCACAATTATGCCTCGATCCCTAGCTGTGCACACCCCTCACAGGCCTTCGAAGGCTCTTTCTCTCTTGTCCACTACGACTTCTTCACTACGTCATCCCCAGTGGAAGTCTCCTGGTCGTTCCCGGAGCCCATGGTAACCTCGTCACCTAGCCCTGGGCTGGGGGAACTGGGGGTTTACTTTGAGCATTTGTCGAAAGTGACCTTTGAAGAACCGAACCTCGGGTTCGTGCATGCTCAGGCGTTGGGTCAGGAACATTCTACGGACTACTACTTCCCCTTTGTGGATGATGGTTTCTCCCTAGTTCAAACTTCTGCAGAGCCGGAGAGAGGCTTTGTT
This sequence comes from Picea glauca, assembly GCA_000966675.3. Classification (NCBI taxonomy): domain Eukaryota; kingdom Viridiplantae; phylum Streptophyta; class Pinopsida; order Pinales; family Pinaceae; genus Picea; species Picea glauca. Next base: position 1,042,721 of record JZKD02S1692986.1, on the reverse strand, counting down.
GCCGCAAACCTACACCCCTACAACCTAAGCAGCTGGGATATAGGTCAAAGTGGAGTCCCAGGTTGAAGTGTCCCCTTTGATTCGGATCTTGAAGTGCAAGGTGCCACAAGGTCAAGATGAAGGAAGTGGAACAAATGCTTAGGGTATTCTAAAGAAGACCCTAACTTCTTCCTAGGCAAAGACCTTTCTATGGCCAGGGTAGTAGCGATGGCAGACAAAACACTAGTCAAAAAATCCTACGGCCGACAATTCAGTAAAAAAACTTTGAGAGCCTGGGCCACAACAAACTGGGGTGCGAACTCCCTTTCTTCGCCCAATATCTTTCACCTCTCTAGAGGTTGGTTTATGATCATCTTCTCCGAGCCCTCACATGCGTTGGTAGTACTCTAAAAAAGCTGGGCAATCGACTCTTCCCCGATTCTAATGAAGCTTTTCAACCCCACCTTTGATGTTGCAAGTGGGCAACTGGACTCCATTCCAATCTGAGTTTGTCTACCAAGACTCCCTCCTCATCTATGGTCAGAAAATTGTTTTCAAGCAATTGGGAATTTTTTGGGGGAGTTCCTAACTACAGATATGGGATTCTTAGACACGGGAGAGATGTCAGTGGCAAGAATTATGCTCTCTCTAAACATTAGGGAAGAGCTACGAGAATTCCTCAACCTAACAGATTTGGGACGGACAAGGGTCCAAATTCTAGATTATAAAGGAGTGCCCTTCCGTTGCAGAAGATACCACGAATATAGACACATTGTTATGGACTGCAAAAAATCCACTCGAGGGCACTCTAGCCACGATTCATTTGAAGCCAGTAGGCCCATGCATGAACGACAGGAGGCTACCGAGGGAAACTCCTCCTCTTCAGTGTCAAACTCGGTGGGTACACTTCTCCCCACCCCGACAGCTCTCCCGGTCTCCTCGACAGTTGGACAACCCATGCCGGCTGAGGATGCTTTGGCTCTCGTTCTGTCATTTGGAGATGAGGCGCACCCATACTGCAGCCTGAAGACAACACCACAACAACTGATCGATAATTTTTTGGGTATGCAACTTTCTATTCCCTGCCCTGTAAATGGTATGCTAAACGCTTTCAATTTTCTTTTAAGGGACTGCATCCCCTCTCCTCGGAACCTCCCACTTTCAAACATTGTCTCCATAAAACCACATTTCACCTCTTCCTCTCTCCCTTTAGCGTCGCTGGTTGATTGTCCTCTTCACCCGGTTTCTCCTGCTGACTCCCCTAACTCCTAGTCTTCCGAGGAACCCTCCTTCGAGGGGTCTGAGGATTCGATCATCCGCTTCCATCTCCACAACAGATCGATCTCTATTCCTACCTCGGACTCCAGGGGACTAGGCCCTACTCTGGAACCTCTGAAGACAAAAAAGGGTCGAGGTAGATCCTCCCATATCTCCATAGCTCAATCTCGTGCACTAATGGACATTGCTTCAAGCCGACAACGATCTCTTCTCGGGACTCTTAGAGCAACAAAAACCCTGGTAGGGGCTCCCTCATGAAATTCCTTTCTTTTAATTGCAAGGATTTAGTGAGCCCCCACAAAAAATTCGCTCTGAAGAGGTTGGTATCTCTACACCAACCTGATGTTGTCCTTTTTCAAGAAACCCTAGCAGATAAAATTTCGGCTACCAAAACACTCTCTACTCTCTTCCCCAGATGGGATTTCTTGGGATTGGACGCTCGAGGAAGGTTAGGAGGCCTAGCCATCGAATGGTGCTCCAAAAGTATAAAGATTTTAAACTCCTAGGCTTTTGACTCTTGTCTGGGGATAGATGTACAAGTGGAAGGACTTTGCCTGGAGATCAAAATAATCAATGCTTATGGGCCACATATTGATCTGAAAATAGGGGGCTGACTTTTTTTGTTATGCAAGCACCCTCTACTCCATTAAAATAAACTTCAGGACCTTGCTCAATGTCTTAGTTGTGCAAGAGGATTTATGTGTCAAGTTTAGGGTTCTTTTAGGTGTTTATGTGTGAGGTTTTTTTTTAAGGTTAAATATGTTGTCTAAATAAATTCAATAGAAAACATAAGTTGCAGCAAATAATAACCAGTAAAACTCATAACAATAACAACATGATAAAGGAGTTCACCCCCAACTGGGCTACATCTCCTTGAGCCTCCATCAATGGACTAGGCTCTCTGGGATTAGTTTGTCTAAAATTATTTTACAAGCTGCTTCTCAACTCCAATGGTTTTACTAACTATACCATTGGGTTCAGAATACATAAAAACCCCAAAAATGACTATTAGATCTCTAAAAACAGACCATGGCTCATCTGGGCATGACGTCTTCTACTGGTGGCCTTGAGCTTCCCTGAGATTCCTTGTGGAAAAAACACCTGTAAAAGTCCTCAAATATCTCTAAAATCTGTTCCAATGAGTTCAGAGCATATCAATTAGTCAAGAATGACTATTCAGTCACTGAAAATGGACTTTGGCTCATCTGAGCATGGCCTCCTTCACTGGTGGCCTTGGGCTCCTTGGAGCTCTCTGAAACTTCCTTGTAGCAAAAACTGCAATAGAAGTCTCCAAATGCCTTTGAAAATTGTACCAATGGATTTAGAACATCCAAAAACCCTAGCTGGGCTTTTTCATTTGGCCAAAAAATGAAGAAGATAGACCTCCTTCAATTTTCCTCCTTCAAGATTGTTGTCTCTGGTTTGCCAAAACACACTCCTATGTGAGTAACTTGGCTTCTGGGCGTTTCCTGTGCCTAAACCCAGAAGGCGCATTGTTTCCACAAATCACGCCATAATGTAGCAACGTTAGGAAAACCATCCCCCAAACCTCAGAGGTGCTTGGACGCATGGGGGGGCATATGGCCATGTCCCAACGCCAAAATAGGGCACCCGTTCCAATGACCCAAAACGTTACAAGTGTTGGGCGATGGGGATCCGTTTGCAAGTGTGTAGTGACAAGTGTTGTGCACGGTTTTTAACCATTTGAAAACCCGCACCAAAACTCCGTGTGGCCGGGTCACATGGGAACGCATAAAACTGGGGGCTGGGGCTAAGCCTCATTTTGGACCACGCGTAGACTATCCATACATTTGATTTTAAATATAAAACAATACATTATGTGGTAAGAAGTAAAGTGTGGGTGCATCAGTTGGGCTGCCCTTGCCAAGTCATTACCCCTGCCCGGAGATTGCGGGATCGAGTCTTGCGGACCCCCACAAAATTTTACCACTGTCAACTAGAGGGGGTGCCACGTGGCAGCCCACGACTGGGCCACGTGGCACAATTTCATTTTCTCAATTGATGACACATGTTAGCTGCCCATTGGGCCACTTTTATGACACCTCATATACCCATCCACCTGCCAGCTTGTCACACAGGCATGCCACGTTAGCTGTACGGACTGTACAGACTGTACAGTCAGCAAAATTTTACCTGTTTGGAAAAATGAACAGAATGCGATATCTCACTCATCCGATGTTCGTTTGAACCTGTTCGAAGTGCATTGGGTTCATGAGGATGAGGTCTATGCACCTTTCCGTTTTGAAGCGATTCCAAACACTTTGATTTTTGGGCTAAATTTTGACCCCTGGTCCATATTTTGATCACATACAGACATGATTCCATTCTAGAACACTCTGTTTAGCAAGGAGCTTCTGAAGACGGAAAATTTAATAATTGGCAGCGACTTCAATTTTTCTTTAAGGGAAGCTGAAAGTTGGGGTCCCTCGGCACACCCAAACCCCCAAGAAGATTTTTTTAACCATCTTTTGGCTTCCAAAGGCTTTATCGATATCGCACCAGTCAAGTTGCTTCTCACCTGGAGGAATATGAGGGTTGGGGAGGCCCATGTTGCCAAAAGATTAGATTGATTTTTTATCACAAAATCTATGTCGATGCTTCCTTTCCACTTCCGCCAATGGATTGGGAGTGGAGGGGAATCAGATCATTCCCCTGTTTGGTTTGTTGTTGAAAGGGGACACCAAAATCCGGCCTCCCCTTTCAAATTCAATTCTACTTGGATTAAGGATGAAGGTTTTCAAAAGTTGGTAAAATCAAATTGGACCCCTTTACAAGATACAAATGGAACATCGCACTAGTACATATAATAAAAATTTCGACGTTCTATTTGTGACGTTATGGACAAAATTGGCCATACTGTCAAAAAATAGAGGAAATTTTAAATCTGTTTTTCCATATTGCCCGATAACGTCGCAAGTGCAACGTCATACAAATAGATTTCGCTATTGCAATGAAGACGTCACTATTGAGATGCCATTGGATTGTCGTCGCTCTTGCCAGGTTTGTAAAATAGTCGTTGCAGTTGCGACGTTATGGAAACTAATTTTTCCCCCTCCAACGATCACCTAGTATTTGACCAAGTCAACTTTAATTTGGTCAACTATCGTCGGAATTGCAACATTATAAAATCTATAAATATGTTGCATTTTACGAATGTTGCGACAAGTTTACTATAATAACGACACTTCAAAAAGGGTTTGTGGGTCTTCTTGGCGAACAAAAAACAGGTATTTTTTTTAGTATATGTCTGTGGGGAAGAATGTCAAAAAACATTAGAGCTTGGAAAAGAATTAAAGAGGGTGAATAGGGTGACGGTAATGTTATTTCCCTTGCAAAAATTGTTTTATTAGACGTCCGAAAAGAGTTTTAATAGGAACAGCTAAAAAACATTGTAGAAAATATGGGCACATGGACAGGGGATCAAATGAATATCGTCCCATGGTATATACATTCATTATATGTTTTAATATTTATTGTATTCTCAAACTTTTATATTGTTTTATACATGCACTAATTTTTCATGATTGTTTGTAATTATAAAGTTAGATTTGCCCCCTAACTTTATGCACAAAGCACCAAGTAGTAGCAGAAATGATGTTGTAGTACAAGATGAAGACTTGAAGCAGATAATGAAGATCAAGTTAATGATCCCATGGAAGTAGATGACAATAATAACATAGTTCAAGATGATGGGACAAATCAAATGATTCAAGACTTATTCGGTCATCCAGATGAGGATCATGGGGACAATAGTGATGGTATTTATGATGAACCTCTAATTGAAAAGGCAAATAAATGACTTTATAAAGGGTCAAGAGCAAATCTTCTCTCCACTACATTGTTGCTGGTGAACTTGGAAGTTACGAATCATTTGTCTAACACTTGTATGACACAGATCCTAAGGTATGTAATATGTTTCTTCACATCTACATAAAGGTTGACTTTTTCCCATTTTTTTAGTGTTAATTAATGTGTAAAATAAAAATGCAATATTTACAATTACTATTCTTTACATTAACTATTTATTTTTTATGTTTTAGATTGTTAGGTGAATTTCTGTTACCCTCGTCAAATATTTTACCTCACACATATCGATATTTACATGCCATTATGAAAGACATTGGAATGGAGTATCAAAATATAGATGCATGTCCTGATGATCATATTATATATTATGGACAACATGCGTCGAAAACAGAATGCCCAGTATGTGGTATCAGTAGATATCAAACCGATCAAGTAACAAAAATGGCCCCTCAAAAGATTATGTGGGGACATCATACATCCTTGAGTCTTGAAACCCTCCCATACCGTCAAGGCATGTGTCTAGTCTAACCATGTTGAATTTCGATGCATACAGGCACATATTGAAGAAATTTCAATGTTGGTCCCATTCACTAGTGCTCATTATGCGGGGTCGGTGCATGACATTTGTGGTGGTTGAATTGGAAGTTCCATGACATTTCAAGAGAGTTCCAACAAAGATTCTATGAATGGAAACAAAAACATTTGACAAATATGAGATGCCCATTATGAACGTTGTTGCAAACATGGACGATCTCAAATATTATGTGGTCGGGACATCAGACATCCTTGAGTCTTGAAACCCTCCCATACTGTCAAGGCACATGTCTAGTCTAACCATGTCGAATTTCGATGCATACATGCACAGTTTGAAGAAATTTCAACGTTGTCCCCATTCACTAGTTCTCACTATGCGGGGTCGGTGCATGACATTTGTGGTGGTTGAATTGGAAGTTCCATGGCATTTCAAGAGAGTTCCAACAAAGATTCTATAGATGGAAACAACGACATTTGACAAATATGAGATGCCCATTATGAATGTTGTTGAAAACGTGGACGATCTCAAATATTATGTAGTCGGGACATCAAACATCCTTGAGTCTTGAAACCCTCCTATACTGTCAAGGCATCTGTCTAGTCTAACCATGTCGAATTTCGATGCGTACATGCACAGTTTGAAGAAATTTCAACGTTGGCCCCATTCACTAGTTCTCACTATGCGGGGTCGGTGCATGACATTTGTGGTGGTTGAATTGGAAGTTCCATGACATTTCAAGAGAGTTACAACAAAGATTCTACAGATGGAAACAATGACATTTGACAAATATGACACGCCCATTATGAACGTTGTTGCAAACATGGACGATCTCAAAGATTATGTGGTCAGTACATCAGACATCCTTGAGTCTTGAAACCCTCCCATACCATCAAGTCATGTGTCTAGTCTAACCATGTCGAATTCCGACGCATACATGCATAGTTTGAAGAAATTTCAACGTTGGCCTCATTCACTGCTCACTATGCGGGGTCGGTGCAAGATGATATTTGTGGTGGGTGAATTGAAGAATTTGCGACATCAACTCAACTTGGTAATTCAATAATCAAACCCTCCTTAAGTATTATGCAGGGACATCAAACATCCTTAAGTATCGAAACCCTCCCATACCTTCAAGGAAACTATCTAGTCTAACCATGTCAAATTTCGATGCATACGGGCACAGATTGAAAACATTTCAACATTGGCCCCATTCACTGCTCATTGTGTGGGGTCGATGGAATAAATTTGTGATGGGTGTATTTGAAGTTCCATGTCAAATTTCAAGATAGTTATGACAACGATTCTATAGAAGGGAATGACGAATTATGACAATGAGAGGTGCAGCATGATGAACGTTGATGCAAATGTGGATGATCTCAAAGATTATGTGGGGGCATCATACATCCTTGAGTCTTGAAACCCTCCCATACCGTCAAGGCATGTGTCTAGTCTAACCATGTCAAATTTCGATGCATACAGGCACATATTGAAGAAATTTCAACGTTGGCCCCATTCACTAATGCTTACTATGTGAGGTCGGTGCATGGCATTTGTGGTGGTTGAATTGGAAGTTCCATGACATTTCAAGAGAGTTCCAACAACGATTCTATGGATGGAAACAATGACATTTGAAAAATATGAGACGCCCATTATGAACTTTGTTGCAAACATGGACGATCTCAAAGATTATGTGGTCGAGACATCAAACATCCTTGAGTATTGAAACCCTCCCATACCGTCAAGGCATGTGTCTAGTCTAACCATGTCGAATTTCGATGCATACATGCACATTTTGAATAAATTTCAATGTTGGCCCCATTCATTAGTGCTCACTATGCAGAGTCAGTGCATGACATTTGTGGTGGTTGAATTGGAAGTTCCATGACATTTCAAGAGAGTTCCAACAAAGATTCTACAGATGGAAACAACAACATTTGACAAATATGAGATGCCCATTATGAACGTTTTTGCAAACATGAATGATCTCAAAGATTATGTGGCCAAGACATCAGACATCCTTGAGTCTTGAAACCCTCCCATACCATCAAGGCATGTGTCTAGTCTAACCATGTCGAATTTCGACACATACATGCACATTTTAAAGAAATTTCAGCGTTGGCCCCATTCACTAGTGCTCACTATGCAGGGTCTGTGCATGACATTTGTGGTGGTTGAATTGGAAGTTCCATGACATTTCAAGAGAGTTCCAACAAAGATTCTACAAATGGAAACAACGACATTTGACCAATATGAGACGCCCATTATGAATGTTGTCGCAAACATGGATGATCTCAAAGATTATGTGGTCGGTACATCAAACATCCTTGAGTCTTGAAACCCTCCCATACCATTAAGGCATGTGTCTAGTCTAACCATGTCAAATTTGGACGCATACATGCACAGTTTGAAGAAATTTCAATGTTGGCCCCATTCATTGCTCACTATGCGAGGTCGATGCAAGATGACATTTGTGGTGGGTGAATTGAAGCTTCTGTGACATCAACTCAACTTGGTAATTCAATAATCAAACCCTCCTTAAGTATTGTGCAGGGACATCAAACATCCTTAAGTATCGAAACCCTCCCATACCTTCAAGGCAACTATCTAGTCTAACCACGTCAAATTTCGATGCATAGTACTGCAAGGTTCTGTAAGAATGTATCACAAGGTTTGAATTAGTACCACTAACCATGTATCACTGCAAGGTTCTCTAAGAATGTAACGCAAGGTTCTGTAAGAATGTATCACAAGGTTCTATAATAATAATGTATCACAAGGTTTGAATTAGGCAACTATCTGGTCTAACCATGTCAAGTTTTGATGCATAGCCTATACAAAAATGTTGTACCACAAGGTTTGAATTAGTACCGCGTCGGGTTCTGTAAGAATGTATCAAGAAAGGACTCAAGAAAGGTGGTCTATCATTGAAGAATTGTCTAGAGAGATATTGGCAATATGGAAATACAGGTTGACATTGATGGCATTGACACTGATGTCAAATAGATGAGAGACAATGTTGTTCATTGGCATTGACAAAATAACAATTTGCAAGGCACTCTATCACTACAGTACAACAAGCCCTATCATGGACAAATCAATATGTATGTGGCATACAAGAACATGAAAGAAGACAGAGTGCATGCCTATGATGATGAGAATGACAAGATCCAAAGTTTGTCAACGAGAAAATATATTGATCAGTATTGCTACATGATCATAGTGAGGAATATTGACAAAACCCTATGCACACATACAGCTGGTCACGATATTCTATGATCCAAATTATTGTGGTAAATTCGATAATGCTGGGGCTATGATGATTGTTGATGAAATTCTAAATGTGCTCCTTCTAAATATCAAATCCATCTGAATAAGGACTCTTGCATGAATGCACCTTGGAAAATATTTGCTTGATACCACATCCAAAATGCTACATGTAAATAGCATACCCAACCCATATGGTGTCTACCACAAAGGGTGTGATTGAAGCTTTTAAAAGATCTACAATTCTTTTATTACCAAGAGAGTATTGCAAGAATCATGGTGGGTATCCAAAGAATTAAATTATGGCTATCTAGATTATCATCAAGGATGGATTTGGGTTTCAGGATCGATTTGGTTTTCAGGATCGATTTTGGTTTCAAGGAGCTGAGAATTCATTAAAATCTGGTGATGTAATTCAATGCAGAGAATTTAGATCTTGATCTGACATGGTATTCATTACCTAGAGTGCAGGCTGCCTCATGAGAGCACTTTAACTATGGACATTTTTAGAACTGTGATGACAATAATAAGACTGGGTCGATGACAACAGTAATAAAAATGATGAGCTGATGACATCATCCTCTGAAGAATATGTGAGTGAAGATGATGAGTTGATGACATTGTTCTCACCAACATATGTCCACTTAGTCGCAATGACACATCTTTGATATCCTCCAACATTAAAGAAATCCCCACATCATCGGGGAGTTTAAACATTTTCAATAAGTGTAAGTCATTCATGCATTCTCCTACCTCATGGAAATTCTCTTGTGATCATTCTCACCATTATTCACATAACCCCCACACTATATTCTCCTTAGTTACTCAATAATTCAAATTTAGAAATGACCAAAAATAATGCAACAATGAGGGAATAACAAACCTTGGAAGAGAGATAGATGGTTGTAGATAAGAATAGAGGCAAGGAAAATTAGAAAACCTTTAACCCCATGCCCATGAAATAGTTTCTTATTAATTATTTAAGAGCTAAGGAAATACTCCACTAAGTTTCCCATAAAGCAATCAGTGGATTGGACTATTTATGCCTACATGAGGGCACTAAAAAGGAAGGAGATGCTTGAGGGATTGTTGAGTAGAGAAAGGAAACATTTTCCCTTGTGTTGTGTATAGCATGGAAGAGATATTTATGGTTTATTGATCATTAGATGAGGTGCATGTGCTACTTTATAGTGCACAAATTCATCAAGTCGTGAGAGCAATGGGTTGAGTTGAATGATATGTAAGCATGTAGATGGTTTCTTCACCTTGGTGGTCTCATAGCCCAACTTGGGGGTGGCATATATGTTATGAGGGAAAATCTCTCCATGGCYAAGGGTAAACCACAACARACAGGTATGACTGYARAAATMAACTCAATTCCAACATATGCTATATAAACTAATGTGCAATATAARAAAGAGGCCTACCTCGATCCAAYRTTTGATGATGTTCCACCATTGAGCACTTYGACCCAAAGCTTTATACCTRCAMSAAGTTCTCAAMAAACAAKYMRAGCAAGTAYATAGTGATWATATAAAAGGGGTTAGCACATCRRATAGMATAATCCATTAATAAAMAWWAMAAACATGCYCATGGATRATAATCATATATTTGCAMGATAYCAATWGGAYGRGAAARGAGTATTTCTATTAATARWTGATCARYARAAGTGAYAACATTACAGACTTYYGTGTCRGCAKGGTTCGAAACCAAGAAACCAAGTTCCTTCCAACTGGGCCTCCACCACTTCAATCCTCCACCAAAGGCAAKMTCATAGAAGGGAGACAATRAGGTTCWCTCAACAATAGGGAAAGAGATTGGGGGCTGAACACTGTGTTCAGACTTGAGGAACAAAGGGATGCAGACTCAATATGAAGTAATTTCTCCAGAGTAACTTTGCTCTTAAAGTTGAATTCTTTCTCTCTTTTCCATAGCTCGGGATTGTGCTTTTATAGTCTTCAAAATGAAATTGAAGGGTTGAGTCAGAATGTTTCCAGTATATGGAAGGCCAAGGATCAGAGATCTCCTGTTGTGACCTGGAAACCCGACTTCATTTTTGTATTTTTTGGCACAAATCCCAATGTACCGAGCTGTAGTGGAGCAGCTTGTGTATACACATGTTGTATAGTAGATAGGGCACGTATATGTGGAAAAATATTTATTTTTAGCTATGGATTCATCAAAAATGGATGACAAGTCTGCATAGGGAAATGGAAAAAGGCCCTCTGTGCAAGAAGGCAATGGTGGGGCAAATATTGCTATAACAAATGCCCCCTAATGTGTGAGATCAGAGGAGTATCTACGATGGATGAAATACATTATAAATAACCCAGGAGTGGAGTGGTAGAGAACAAGCTGGATGAAATCAATTGCTCATTACATTCTGTACTGACTTTGCATACATGGCTGCCAAGAATACACTACAGATCCATGTGAAAAATATACCAAACAAATGTTCGTGGCCATAAAATAGGCAACATATAAATGCGGTTACATGCCAAAATCTATCATAGTCATGAACAAGGCCTAGTGAAACCAGTCTCAAAACCAATATGAAGATATCTATATACCATGGAGTACAATTTGATCTCCCATGATTACTGAAGTCATATAGGTATTGGTCCAATGAAAAGGAAGCAACAGCTCAGGAAATTTGCAGCCACATAGTGATGTCTTCAAGTCTTCTACATTATCCACCAAAGGTGCAAGTCTACATCATGTGAATAAAGGAGTTGAGGTAGAACACAATGAGACATCGTTTGATTACCGATCATTGAGGTATACCGTTAACAAACGTGAGACAACCTACCAATAATGAAAGTAGGTATCAAGGCATCGAGTACATTCCTACAGGTGTGAATAAAGGAGTTGGTGTCGAACACTTTGAGGAATCCAATGATCAAGAGACATTGATGTATTCCCATCTGTCAATGGCGAGAGAGCCTTCCACTAATCACTGCAAGCCTCAAGGTACTCATAAAAATCTTGGTCCCATATCCAGAATAAATGAGCTGAAGTCGATGGAAGGAGACCCAGTGAAAGGAGAGAATTAAGGCATCTCTCATCATTCAACACGAGGAACAAAGCAGGAGATTCATAATTTGGTGGAGATCGGACGAAGAACATGTTCATGAACTAATGACCCTGTGCATCTTTCACGTGTGCCAAATGCAAGTAGTACACGAAAAAGAACCTTTGAATAGAAGCCAATGATGAAAACTACTGACAAAGGTGAGGAAACCATCAATAAGGCTAATGGCATCCAAGACACTACATGAATCCAAAAGTGTGAATAGATGTCTTATTGTTGAACACAAGGGAAACCACCCAATCAATGACCAATGATGAAATGTTGACTGTTGGGTTCAAGGTGACCTACCAATGATGAAAGTAGGACTAGGGTGCATGATAAGACCATAGTATCATGTGACTCTGAGACAAACTGAGGGTATGGCCAACATGCAAAAGTCAAGATTTATGAGGAATGGCCGACACAGGTTGATAGACTTCCTTTGAACAAGAGCATGAGACATATGGTAGACTCCGACAGTGTAGACCAAATGATATAACTATCATATGCAGGAGGCATCGATAATGTTCTCTATGGGGACTGGAAGAGTAACCAGTCAGTAGAGAAAACTCTATAACAAGATCAGCTTCCTAAGGCCATGCTAAACCCAAAATTATGATGATGCAAGGACTCAGTAACTTTGTGCTATGTTCAAAGGTGACACGACTGCTGCCAAATATAATATAGTACTCCCTTCCCACCCGTATTTTTTTTGTTTTTTCATAACAAATGAATGTTATGATACAGAGGAGGGAACGAGTGTCACAAGTAAGCAAAACTAGTTCCAGTAGTGGAACGTGCCTATGCTCAATGAAAGGAAATGCATGCGGGATATGGAAACTTGGGGTGATGTTCCCTCTAGGGTATAGGGTGTCAAATTGCAAATGATATAAACAAGGCTCTACTTGGTTGAGGATGCAAAAACTGCTTAGGCAACGGTTTATAATGTAAAGAAAGAACTGGCTAAAGGCTCAATACTGCAAGCAAGGGCATGAGATGCAATCACAACTTAACACCAAAAAATGTCCTTTTTTATGTCTTTTAGTCTACTTGGTGTTAAAAAGGGTAAACTTGTGCCAAATAGATGTCTTTTCAAATCCAATTTACGAGTGTGAAAAAGACAAGTTCACTCGGCGATCTTTTCTATTTTTGGTAATGAATCAGAAAAGAGCTTGACTAAGATTCATGATCTTTCAAATCCAATTTAACAAGTGTGAAAGGTACAAATCACTTGGAAATCTTTTCACTTTTTAAAGACAAGATGGAAAAGAGCTTAAATTAACTCGTGACCTTTCAAATCCAATTTAACGAGCGTGAAAGGAACAAATCGCTCGACAATCTATTCACTTTTTGAACGAGTCGAAAAAGAGCTTAACTCAGACTCGTTAGGGATATTCTAGGAGGCAAGTCATGAGGGAGGCCAAGGCTCCCATGATGGACTTCTATAGAATGTCAGTATCTTACGAAGAACTAACACAAGCTTGGGAAAACCCAACGCTTTCCAAGTTGAGGAGGATAAAGTGCTAACAAAGGTTATCGTCTCTATGATATATCAAATAATGTCTCTTCCCAGAAAAGACATAGGTGGGGTCATTGGATACCCCATGAGACCACCCCAGTAAAAGGGAACCTCATCAAGACTTGGAGGGAGAGAACTCGGGAAGAGTAAAACTTTCTCTTGTTCAGAAGGTGCAAGACTAGAAATGCTAAGGATATGGCATAAAAGGCATAGAAACAGAACCTAAAGAGCGGGATCGACCAAAAATTGCATCGGTGCGACCGCTTCCTTAGACTTGTCACTCTCCAAGAGAACAGTGTGATCGACTGAAGATTGCATTTGCATGACCACTTCCTCAACCATTGGTTGAAAAGGATGTGAGACAACAAGGTCAAGAGGTGCGTCACCCCTGAAAATAAGAGTGTTGTTGGTCGAAGATTGCATCAACATGAACATTGGTTGAACAGGATGCAAAACAACAAGGTCAAGAGACACATCATGCCCGCACATAGGAGAGGTGTCAATGGAAGATTGCATCAACATGACCACAGGTGGAACTGGATGTGAGACAACAAGGTCAAAGGATGCATCAACCCCTAAAGGAAAAGGGGTGTCAGCCGAAGATTGCATCGGAGTGACTGTTGTATCACCAAAGAAGGAATGGAGTGATGTGAAACCATAGATGCCTCAGAACACGAAGGGCCCTCAGGTGATCCCCATGCTTCTGGTATCCCAACAGTAACAGGAAACGAACAAGTAAGGTGACTTCCTTCACAAGTCCTGCAAAGTAATCTAGGCTTACATCTGAGACGTCTAGGCTTCTCAATCATATGAATGCCCCTAGCATGACTTGTAGTGGTTGGTGACATGCTCCCAGCATGACTTGGAGAGGCTAGTAGCAAATCTTCAACATGACTAGTAGAGGTTGGTGATGGATCCCCAACATGACTAACAAAGGTTGGTGATGGATGTGCAGTGTGACTAGTAGTGACCAGACATATGCCCCCAGCATGACTTGCAGCGGCTGGTTGCAGGTCTTCAACATGACTCGCAGAGGTTGTCGACCAATCTCCAACATGACTAGTAGAGGTTGGTGATATAATGCCAATATGACATGTAGTGATTGGACTTGTGCCCCCAGCATGAATTTCAATGGCTGGTTGCAGGTCTTCAACATGACTTGCAGAGGTTGTCGACCAATCTCCAGCATAACTAGTAGAGGTTGGTGATATATTTCCAGTATGACCCACAGTGACTGGACTTGTGCCCCCAGCATGACTTGCAGTGGCTGGTTACAGGTCTTCAACATGACTCGTAGAGGTTGTCGACCAATCTCCAACATGACTAGCAGAGGTTAGTGATATACTACTAGTATGACCCACAGTGACTGGACTTGTGGCAGTAGTGAATTGTGGCATTTGAGACCAAGGTCCAAGGAAATATTGGTTTTGATAAATTGCAGGATAGGAAGGATCTTGGTTCACACCATGTCCCTGTCCAACAGGATAGTATCCTCCTTCATACTAATTCATAAAGGGTTGTAAAGGCATCGACACTGAGGAAGTCGCTTGCAAAGAGAAAGTGACATGACAAGGGTTACTCGTGTGTGTATATATGTTGCCCCCAGAGTAGGAAATTCATGAGGGGGGTTTCCCATACTATAAAAATAACTCCCCCCAGATGAAACACCAGAGGACAGGTGGAGGTCAGCCATGGGAAAAGTGTTTGTAGGAACTGACATGGCGGAAGAAGGATAAGTGGACAGAGTGTAATAAGTAGAATGATTACCTATTTGGGCACTTAATTGTAGCATAGTGGATTCGTAGGAAGGAAGATTCCAACCTCCTACCGTAAGAGGTGTTTGAAGGATATGACTCCCACCAAATGGAGAGGGAGAATAAGGAGGCATCATGCCCCCATACCCAAAACTTGTATTCGCATAAGGAGGCGAGACAGAGGATGGAAAGTGGGAAGACATATCAGACATACCATGAGAAAAATGATTAGAGACCCAAGGCATTGACTGAGTACCATAATTCTGCATACCATAATGCAAAGTGGAAGGATTTGTCCCCATGAAATGAGTGAACATCATGGGGGGGTAGCAACAAATGAGGGAGCCAAAGGAACTCCACTATCCATGATAACAAAGAATCAGCACAAAATCCTAAGGCCAACTAATAGTCAAAGAGCACTCCAAAATTCAAACGGCCAATATGCATGTAAACGAGCTAAAGTGGTTGAGTGGCCTCCCTCCCTAAAGAAGGTATGTCTCGTCCAAGAGGGACCTGAGACTCCCCGCCAAAGTTTGGAAGTAACATAACCAGTTATAGGGGCCCTTGTGGGCTTAACAACCAGTCGGTCAGACCCCCCCAGAGAGGTAATCCTCCATAAAGGTTGTGTGTTGTCTGACCCCTATCTGACCTAGGGTACAAGCAGAATAACCCCTGTAAGTAACCTATGAGATACCTAAGTCAAGCAACTAATAAACCATTGTATAATCGATGCACAGGTGAGCAGTCGTAAGTCTGGATCACCGTATGGGAAGGGTAGCAAAGCCCGAAACCTTGAAAGTACCGCCTCTCATGGAGGTATGGGCACTAGAAAGATCCCCAAATACGAATAAATCCACAGAAATATCTATGATGCTAGGCGAGTATCCAGGGGATATCCCTTCAACTAACTTCGCGCGACCTCATGATTAACTCTAGTGTGAGCGGAGAATCCTGATCTTACCAATTATACAATGGACTTCTCAACTCCCTGTCTCAGACACATATGTTGATTTAATTGCCTTGGAGAAGTTTACTCACAAAATCCTATTCCAAGGCACTAAATCCTAGACTAGTTTGTGCACCCTAAAAAATAAAATCGCGACTAATCGATTTTAATTTAAAGAGTAAATTTTATTGGCCATGATTACTCAAAAAGGTATGGAAGTGAAACTCATGATGTTATGACTTTGCAAGAAAAATAAATATGAATAGAATGCAAATTCTATCTTTAATTTTTCAACAAATGATATGCGTATACAAACAATGCAATTTTCAATTTCAACTTTGCAATTCAGAAGTAAAATGCAATATTTCACTAAATGCACTAAGCTAATGATAAAGATTCAAAAGACAAAAACGCCAACCAATGCAAAATGCCTATTTTTTTTGTATTTTCAATATACTAAAAAGAAAATGCATGGACTGATAAGCAACTCGATATATAAAATTATACTATGTATAAAAACAATCACTAGAGAAGAATACCAAGCAGCCAAGCAAACAACCCAGGGTTCAAGGACAAATCAAAAAATGAAAAACAAAGAGAAAGACTACACCCAAAAATTCAACTCCAAATAGGTTTCCTGTCAACCCAAAGAATCTCAACAAGCACTACAGAGACCTAAGAAGGTTCAACAGTCATCCAATCCCTCCCAGTAGCCACTAAACCAAGAAAACAAGCAAGGAAAAGTGGTATACATGATTGTTCAAGAGAAAAGTGTGTATATACGTAGCTTGCAATGAGACAACACGCATGTATACACGACTGTCAAGGCAAAAGGCGCGTACAGGCTTTAAAACAAGGCCAGGCAAGAGAAAAAGGCTAAAAACTTAGGCCCAGAGTGAACAAAATCTGTCAAGCAATGGTATGACAAGAACCAAAAAGGAAAAAGAGAAAGGCAAGGAGAACAAGTACTTCAAACCCATAGAAGGAAGATCGATTCCCTAGTGGAGTCGCCAATTCTGTTATGAGGGAAAATCTCTCCATGGCCAAGGGTAAACCACAACAGATAGGTATGACTGCAGAAATCAACTCAATTCCAACATATGCTATATAAAATAATGTGCAAGATAAGAAAGAGGCCTACCTCGATCCAATGTTTAATGATGTTCGACCTTTGAGAACTTCGACCCAAAGCTTTATACCTGCAACAAGTTCTCAAAAAACAAGTTGAGAAAGTATATGGTGATAATATCAAGGGGTTAGCACATCATATAGCATAATCCATTAATAAACATTACAAACATGCCCATGGATAATAATCATATATTTGCACGATATCAATTGAATAAGAAAGGAGTATTTCTATTAATAGATGATCAACAGAAGTGATAACATTACAAAATTATGTGTTAGCACGGTTCGAAACCAAGAAACCAAGTTCCTTCCAACTGGGCCTCCACCACTTCAATCCTCCACCAAAGGCAAGCTCATAGAAGGGAGACAATGAGGTTCTCTCAACAATAGGGAAAGAGCTTGGGGGCTGAACACTGTGTTCGGACTTGAGGAACAAAGGGATGCAGACTCAATATGAAGTAATTTCTCTAGAGTAACTTGTAAATTCTAACCTTGTACAATATCTACTACAAACTGATATTCAGAAAAGAATAGAAAAGATACAATGGCAAATACAAACATTACACAGAGATTTTTCACCTGGAAACCCAAATCGGGAAAACCAGCATATATTATATTGATACACATTGTGTTACATTGTTTACATTACAATATACATATAGGAGCCACTGGCATCCAAAACCCTAACCCAATGACCTGGATTAGTCCAAAACCCTAATTCCTTAACTGGAAATAGAAAACCATCGGCAAAAAACCATGTGCCAAAAAACCACCTAATATCATGT
>JZKD02S1692986.1:992249-1012966 GCA_000966675.3 Picea glauca | reverse complement strand
CACATACATGAGGTGTATAGTTGATGATGTTGGTACATATTGATGAGTCATAGTTGATGAGTATTTGACATATGATTGGTACATACTTGGTACATGGTTGGTTGCACTTGTTTATAGTACAGGTTGATTACAGATTGTTTGGTACAGATTGGTGAATGGTTGATACACTTGTTTATGGTACAGGTTGATTACAGATTGTTTGGTATAGGTTAGTGCATGGTTGATGCACTTGTTTATGGTACAGGTTGAGGTATAGGTTGATGCATGGTTTATGCATGGTTCAGGTTTATTGGTACATGCTTACATCAGTATATCTCACAGTGATAGTGTGATTTTGGTTCCATCATTCTACTTCTACTTTAGGGTGGTTGGACAAGGCAAGGACAGGTGGTTGTATCCGGAGAACATAGGGGGTTGTAGCCTCCTTCTGGTTGTAGCCAGATAATTGGGGAGTTGGAGCTTCCCTCAGGTTGTAGCCTGAGAAACTAGGGGGTTAGAGCCTCCTTCCAGTTGCAATTGCAAAACAAAGGAAGTTGGTGCTTCCAATGAATGTAATTCTTCAAGACATATAAGATAAAGCATTTCGTGGTTTTCTCCCGATTTGGGTTTCCACGTAAAACATTGGTGTACTGTGTATGTGTGTGATTGTTCATTTCTTATTGCTCATTATTGGATAATAATTCTACATTGATATAACACTTGGATTATTTGGAGAAAAATGATTATAATTATGCTATTACTGATTCACCCCCCCTCTCAGTAATCCAACAGTATTATCAGTGTTATTAGAGTCCACTTAAGTGTTCAACATAGGCATTGTAGTCTAGTATTGGCATATTCATGTATTTGAAATAATATTCATATTTCCGATGAGGGTAGTCTTTTCGGTGAGTTAAAGTTACACCTTTCTTGTTCATATTTTTTTTAGAAATACCATGATTTGGGTTGTCTTTAAATTGTCCAAAAACTCTTAGGGTAAAGTTACATGAGAAAATTTCCCAACATAGAAGTGGAATCCTAATTTTTTTCATAGTTCCTATCGAGTTTGGGTCAATTTTCCACTGGAAACAATAGATGATATGAGTGCCCCTTATCCCACTCTAACCATTTCAAGTCCAAAGCTCAAAAATATGGAAAAAACTAGATAGGGAGAGTCATAGAACATGAATTTGTAAGAAACTAAAAATATATCAAAATGCTTTGTCTTTCTTGGTGTTGATGTCATTTGACTCCAAACATGCCCCTATAATGCCCATATAGTATACCAATAGTAATAGATAATAATACAATTTTGAAAGAGTAACACTATGGTAATCATTATGAGCTTACTATGATACTAATAGGATACTAGTAATGAACTAGTGTTACATCTTGATTAACTGACTGTTTCTGTCATTAATGGTGTTATAGGACGTACAAGAAAATAGGTGTTTGTCAGATGTATCTTCATTGAGTGAGGGAAGTTTAGGTAGAATAGAGGAAAGTGAAACATCTAGTAGTCTAACAGGCGGAGATCAACTAGAGGTGAGAAGATCAGAAGAAAATTCCATAGACGCATGAAATATTTTCTTGCAAAAGGGGGATCATGTTCTTATGATCATGAGAGCATAGATGAAATTGAGGTGATCTTGAGGTAAAAACATATAGTGAAAAAATGGGTACCCAAGGATCTTCCTAAAATAAACACTGATTTTTGTGTAAACGAAAGGATATACCGGATTGCTCCATCGTCATTACATGGTTTGGGGATATTTTCCATGGATGGCATAAAGGTCTGTTACAATGGATTAACTGAATTGATGGAGTACGTTGGACCCTGTTATATCTACAAAGATTGGATACGAATAGTCCAATATACAAAAAACATGTGAAGATATGGCTTGGCTGCAAATTATATACAACTAAAAGACAATGATCAAAATAAAGGAGCAAATATCTATATTGACAGAAGGCTAAAAGCAAGAGGGAATATTGCAGGTTTTATAAATAGTACATGACCCACGATGAAAAATAAGCAACCCAATTGTGTATTTGAGGGGCGTGAAGGAAACCATGTATTCGCATGTACAATAAAATCATAATTGTAGGGGAAGAGTTATTGATTGATTACAATTTGATTCGAATAGATACATATGTTGCTATTATGGGGGTGGTATGTATACTAATTTACCCAACCTATAAGCAATGACTCTCATATTTTATAATTTTCATTATGTTCTTTACGGTGTTAATCCATTTGAAGAGCTTCGATCTGTTTAGTACTCAGTGTGTCCTATTTTTGTTATCAACATTTGAATTTCTCATACATTTGAATTTCTCATAAATTTGAATTTATTTCTCATGATAATGATCATGGTTCTAATTTTACTGCAATGTGGCAGGATGATCGTGGTAAATCAAAAGTGGCCTCAGAACAGGTAAATGAACAACAATTTTCGAATTGCATTTAATGTGCATTTTATTTCTATGGCGATCAATTATTTTATTTGTTTACATAACTGAATTATCATTTATTTTGTCGAATATGTAGTCGATGGGACATGATGTTGATGATGATTCACTTAGCGAAAGGGATTTGTATGAATCCCCCGACCCTATGGTTTTAATTAGAAAAAAGATCAATAAAGGAAACAAGGAACTAGCTCACTTGTTAGATATTCTAGATCAAACTCCCGAGGTTGAAGAAAGGATAAAAAAAGTTATGAAAATGCTTAAGACATATAAGGTAATAACCATAATTTCAATTGGTTTTATTTTTACGTCATAAGATCAATTATGAAAGCTTTATTTTTAACTTTTACATTATCTAAACGAAAAAATGTTTTCTTTCTTATATACAAAATTTTGGATACTGCTGACACCGACATGCATGGTATCAGTAGTAGTGGAGTTGTACAGACGCCATAGGTTCCCAACGCAGGCCCTCGTATAGCTTCCGGGATGCAACTATTCAAATCTCCACCTTACACACCATTAGGTGGGAGCCACGACACACACATTGAGGAAGCGGCCACACAGGTAGGCTTTGGAGGTGGTGACAGAGATAAGGTCGATGATTTGACAAACTATATGGTTGCTTTTCATAAATAAAGACGTGTGACCAGAAAAAGGACCCTTAAGGGCACCTTTAGGGTCAACGAGGAAGGGCTTCCATTAAAGCATGTTAAAGTCCCAGGTAATTTTTAATTTTTTTTTTTTTTTATGTTCTCTATGTAGACAAATATAAATCATCTAAATTATTATTTTTAAATTAATAATCATATAATCATTTTGCATGTAGGGAACAACGATTTTTACAAGTCCTTGGAGAATAAGGCTTTGCTAATTTTTGGGCCCACCATACAGGAGAGGTGGAATTTCCAAAATTCCAACCTCAAAAAAGAATTGATGGATTATCTAGAAAGCCTTTTTGGTGTAGATACATTTAATAAGACCTTGGCCACCGCCGCAACTGGCCAATATTTAAAATATACGCGAGAAACATATAGGAAGCACTTGAAACAAAATGATAGGTACGAGCATCCTCTGATGATTCCAGAGAGGGAGTGGAAGGCCCTCATTGAGGATGCAAAAGAGAAGAAATTGACAGATGAAGGAAAAACACCCTCTGGTCCCAGAAGGTAAATTACAATTTCAATTGAATACCTTCAATTTTATACTTGAAACTTTTGATGATAGGTTGACTGACACGTCAAAGGCCACAAAATCAAGGCTTTCCAAATGTGGCCAACACAAGCTAGGCCAGGGAGACTACTTGAAGTTGTAGTCACGAATTGTAAGTACCTAAATATCTTATTTGTATCACCTTAAAAATTTTAGGTAATTGTAGCGAATAACATAAAAAGTACATACTCTTATGCAATGCAGGGTGACGAGTTTGGTACTGAAACCACAGAGGAAGACCTCCATCTTGGTTACAAGTACGACTATAAAGAGGTAGTTGAACTCCGAAAAAGATTGGGGAAGATACCAAGAACCACTTTGCAAGATAAGGTAAATAAAATTCAATCCACATTAACCTTTATTATTAAAAGAATACAGTCATGTTGGATATTATTAATATTTACAACTTTATTTTAATCAGGTGAGAAACACTGTTAACGAATGCACTAGTATTGGAGAGCAGTGCGTTGATAGCAATTTGCAACGAGAAGATGGATATGATCCCATTCAGTCCCAATTTTCCACGGGGGCGCAGCCCCACGATGGTGCTACGACCGAGCTGGCACATTACAATAATATGGCTATATTTTAATCATATATTTAATAATTTCTTAGTTGTACATTTTGAACTTCTATTTTTTTTTTACTTATACATTTATGATTGTCCTTATAAAGTTTGTGGTCTCAATGGCAGAGAATGTTGTAGTTGAGGCTCATACAGTTGAAGAGGAGCACACAGAGGAAACAATTCCAACGCCATCGACCAATGCACTAGGTAAATAATGACATTGCAGGTGTTTTTTTTAATATTACTAAACTAGTTCAATGATATTTTAAAATTGGCCATTTAAATTTTGTATTTTTTTCTTTTGTAGGTGATGCCTCATCACAGCAGCCTCCATTACATTGTGAGTACCCTGTGACTAGGCGTGCTCTACGTGAGAGGACGCAATCACAATCAGATTTTGAAGAGCACCCAGAGAACAAAGACATAGATATTGATGAAATGATTAGGAACTATAGAGCTAAGAAGAAGAGGCTAGCTAAAAGTACTAAATGATGATGTACATGAATATTTTAATAATTATTTAATATAAAATATATTTTCACCATATTCCGCTCACTCCAAATGGATCAAGGAAACATTTTATTTCATTGTAAACAGTTGTGAATATTGGTATGTATATATGTTTTTTTTTTGCTGTAAATATTTCAATAGATTTATATTGTTGTAAAAACATGCAGACATAAGAGGAATAAACTAGCCAGTCTTGATATTGTTGCAGCAGAATTTGTGTTAGTAGACACCCTGATTAAGGAAACCCTTGAGGCCAAAATGAGCAAAAATAGGAAAGGGAGTCAAGCCCCTGAAATGCCAAGCAAACCTAAAAGAAAAACCAGGCTCACAAACCAATTAAGGTTAAATTCCAAGGCATTGTTTAATCCATCCTTAAAGGAGCAAAATCCCATAGTAATCAAGGATGAGGACATTGAAGAAGACCTCTCTGAATTTGCCAATATGGAGGAGATGGCTATACATACATTGAAAGGGATGACAGGGGATAAGGAAAGGAAAAAATGAAATGAAGGGGGGACCTCATGTTTCAAATATGTTTTTGTAAAAGTAGAGTACACTGCAGATCCAGAATCAGAACAAAATATGATGGACTTTGGTCCAGACCCTGAGCACGATTCTGATAACACAACTTGAGATGCAGAGCTGACCCTTGAGCAGGTTCCACAGGATGTCAAACTAGAGATCAAAGGAAAATTTTTAATGATGCAGGAACCTGTGAGAGACACAATTGATAAAAAAAACCTGAGAAAGCACCCAGATACGAAATGAGACCAAGGAAATACAAGCTTTCAATTGACCTAAATAAACCTATTGCAGAGGAAGAGTAGGGGCTCAATAATGGAAGCAAAGTAAAGACATTAATCAAGACAAAAGTTGAAGCTGACAGGGATATGGATGAAAACCACCAGGTGCAAGCTCTCAAGAAAAAAAATGATGACATAAGGCAACAAATCCAAAACCTGCAGCAACAAAACCAGGTCCTTGAGCTGCAATACACAAAGATGCACAAAAAGTATCAAAAGTTGCAAAAGAAGCATCAGAAAACATGCATGTTCATGAAGGAGATAATCTAAGTCTCTATTGTTGTCAAAGAGTAAAGGAATTCAAGACCTGTGCCAGCTTGATCCACCTATTTTCAAGGTTGTTCTCCGATTTTTGGTCTACATGGGCAGCCATGCAAAGTCAACTGCCAACAAAAACTTATGAAGACTTTTGTTATGCATATTGTTTACTTCAGTTATCAACAGTAAGTTCCAGTTGCACTGATAGAATTTTTTTTGGGTTTAGTTAGAGGTACTACTTCCACTTGTAATAAGTTGCTATTTTTTTATAAGAACAATGTTTTTGAGGTCGAATTGATGGGGAGTTATGAACTGACACTTCAGTTCAAATCCACTCAGTTTAAACAAATGTTTACATATTGTAATTAGACAGTGACATTGAAGTTGTATCTATAGGATCTGATTGTGATGTAAAGTTGAACTTTAAAGCTTAGATCCTAGATAGGTAATCGAACTCTCTCTGGATAGAGATAAATAGACGGATCTTTGAATGGAAAGGGGTTCAGATTTGGAGGGATCAATCATAAGGATTTTGGTTGGCCTTGAAGCATAAACCTGTTAAGTTTCCCACCTGGTGAATTTAATTTTTGGTGACAGACCGTGTTTTCTCAAATCTTGTGTGTTTTCTTATCTTTTCTAGATGAAAATTGAAATGAATGCCAAGTGTTGTTTCTTTTCCTTTCAGCTATTGTCTTAATGAATTGTTTATTGTCATGCAACTTGATTTCAACTATTGTTTTAGTGGATGGATTATTGCAATACAACCTGTTTGGAGGATTTGTGTCCAGGTACATGTTCTGGATCTGAAATATTATTTCAAGTCTAAAATTTCATACAACAAGTGACAAATCTTATGCTTGTTTGTATTTCATCTGTTTTATATTCATATCTTTGTCTGCTTACTAAAATGCATGCCACCAGCTAAGGGAAACCTTATAGTGATATTGTTGAATAGTCCAACTAGGTCTTTGCCCTTGAAAACCTATCCATTAGTTGACCATCAAAACAAACAAACCTAGTTATTAAAATCCCAATCATTCCAACAAGAGAGGTGGCTTAACTTTTCCCTTTAGCAGTCAGGTGTGGACCTTAGGACCAATAGATCCAAACAATTATAAGACGATATTGGTGGCACACATTTTCTCCAAGCTCTATTCTATTGTCCTTCATCTATGGGTTTTAGAGGAGTTGGAGAGATGTCACTTGACGGCCAATGTGGCAATTAGGTTTCCGTTCAAGGCATTAGACTATTGACCATATCCTCACCCTAAGAACTATCATTAAGGAGGTGAGACATTGATCGTTGGAAGTCTTATGCTACCATCTAGACATTTAGAAAGTTTTTTTTCTATGGCTTTTTTCAATGGCATAAAGAGAATGACATATTTGAGACCCTCATTGCTTCCATCATGCACCTTTATGAGTTCATCCTTGGTTATCTCAATACAACACATGGGTTATTTGATTTCATTTGGAGCACCATTGGGGTGAATTAGGGGTGCTCCCTCTCCCTGACCTTCTGAGATTGATATTGACGAGCTAGAGTCCTTTCTACAAGAGAATATACATCCAGGGGACGGTTGTCTTCCTTTCATCATGTTTTGATCTCCATCCCTCTCTTTATGAATGATATGATCCTCATGCCTTTACCCTAGAGGGATTGCAGAGGCAGTTAGATTCCCTATCTAGATTTTGTGATCTTCGCTAGTTGATGGTTAAACTGGGTAAAACCAAGGTGACCATCTTCAATGGCTCGAAGAATGTCCTCACTGAATTTCATTTCATTTTTTGAGGTGAAGAGGTTAAACACCTCATCCTATACCTACTTGGGAGTCTAGATTTGAGGGCCTGGATTTGGGTTGAGGAAGGCACTCCAACCTTGGATCGATAAGGGGTATGGGTCCCTTGCTCTCCTTGAGTGCCAGTGTTTCTAGAACCATTTCTAGGACATATTTTCCAAGATGGATCTCTTGGATTGTATCATTCGACCCATGGTTCATTATGGTTTGCAGGTGTGGGTACCTATCTTGCTTGAGTTAGTCTAGGCCAAGAGAGAGAGTGTATAGACCCTCATGTTCTGTTGTATCATGGGCCAAGAGGATAGTTCCCTACGCTATTGTCCAGACAAAGTTTATGGCCCACCCTTTCTGCCTTGAGACCATTTTTAGATTGGTCTCGTTTTTGCATCATGTTCAATGTTTTGTTGACTCCAAAATTGGTAGGGAATGGTATTTTTACCTTGCTTACTGGTCCTCTGAGGAATTAGCCTTGAACAAACCTATGGATAGGTTCACATTGGCCTTCTAAGGTTTCTGGTCTTCTTTGGTTAATTTGCATTTCAATGGACCACCTTCCTCCTTTCAGATAGTTGTTGGATTCCACTGGACATTTCCTATTGAATAATCAAGAGATGAATGAGATTTTTAGAGATGAAATATATCAATAGTATATCTAGTCCACTTGGATCGACCCACTAGGGGGTTTGACTCCTAAGATGGCCTTTTATGAAGAGCACTTTTTGGAGCTAATAGATGGCCTCATTGCTTGACTTCCTTACACAGTACGACACTGGATGCACACACTCAGGATTCATTTATGTCAACTTCGAGTGGGTTTGCATTGACTTTAAGTAGAAGTCGAGCATCAAATTCCATGCGAGGATAGGATTTACCAACTATGTTATATGTAGGAGACTGAGACGGAGGAAAACTTTTTTTTTCGGTGTCCTATCTACTTTGAGATATAGGGACATTTTTATTGCCTCTTCAAGGGCTCTCAAAACTCTCTCCATCTTTTTTTGATACTCGAAATGAACAATGTTTAGCTTTGTTTATGAGAGAGGCACTGTGTCTTCAACCCTCCATGCTTAGGCCACCCTCACAATGGAACACTACTTGGATGATTACATCCTTTTTTTTCGACACTCCCTACAGTAAGGGGTACCAATGAGTGGGCAGACAGTGGCCCCATTACAACAGGGTCTAGATCCAAGAGACCCTTGAGGGAAACTTGACCTCCAATAAGTAAGACCTGTGTGAAGTTGTAGACTCTAATCTTGGGATAGGGATCCTCCTTCTAGTGGGAAGTCCTTTGCGTTAAGACAAGAGAAACATGCTCCTCCCTTGAGACTATGAGAACATTGTGGATTAGCACTTCTTCCATATTTTTTGGACAGATTTCTATCATGATTTTTTTCTCTTTGACCTTAGATGTTAGGAGAGATGACATAGTTATGGAGAGGGACGACAAAATTTCCTCTTCCTTGTTAGGTGACAAGTCCAGGGGGCACTGAGGCTTCTACTTCCCTCTTGTACTCTACTTTGAGGCATCACTTGAGATTTTTATGCATGTTTTTCCTTTGGTTTTATGCATTTTTGGGCTATAGGATTTTAACATTCCATGTACTACATATTTCTAGCAACACTTTCTTTCTTAGATATTAGAGTCTAGATATTATATTAGATCTTCTTTTGCTCTTTATATAGGAGTAGTCCTTGTGCTCCCATAGTGTATTGATACTATTATACTTAGTAGTCCCATTGACCTATTTGTGGTCACCTGTTGGACATTTACTAAAATTATATTATTTTATCTTATCTTATCAAAGCTAGGAAACTTCTATCTAGCATAGATATCTTGGACAAAGGGTTTCCGTGATGCGAAAAATCTATTCAGTGCAACGGGAACCAACTCCTCTTTTTCAACCTTCATCCCTATGGCTTTTGGTTGATTTCACAACTTAGTCATCTTCATCAAGTAGCAAGCCACGGTATCTATGTCACGCATGCAAGTGGCAGAGAGCTTGTTCCTTAGAGATATTGTGTGATATATGTTCATACTTTAGTACAAAGTTATAAAGGCATGATACACCTCTTGAGCCTACTTCTTCTCTACCATGTGAGAGATCAAATGGTCCTTAACAGAATCAAGAATTTTTTTTCTTTTCTTTGGTCTCTTTCTACTTGTAATCGACTAATCGAGCAAGATCAATAGGAACATTAATTTTGTTCTCAAAAAACACCCAAAGCTTAACCTCATCCAACAACATATGTAGTCGATTCTTCCAAGGTTTAGAGTTGGAAGCACCTTCTAACCTATCACACTCTCTAAGATTGAGAGTGTGAGCCCTACAAATCTTGAGCCACACCTCAATCAACAAATCAACCATCAAGTAAGGTAGGTTAGTCAACTATCCTAGGTAAAAATCATAACTCCAATTCCTGGAGCTACTAAGTCATCACACCCAACAACTCTCCACTGAAATATTGAACTCCCTGTTTCACAGGAAAGAAATTTCAACATAACAAGCTTTGATACAATGAAGAAATTTCAGAAATCTGCCCAATTTGAAATTTCCACCTCACTTTTATGAGGCCATGGATCTACTTCATAGAGTTTCAGCCTTAGTGCTGAAACCAATTTCTTCATTAAGCCTACAAGAGATTTCAAATCTTCCCAACACTAGTTCTAGGCAAACTAAAAAATGTACACCATAGATCATTCAATGGTCCTTAGGGAAAGATATGTCTCAATACACAGATCTGAAACTTATTTCAATTAGAGTGGAAATATAACAACAAATTAGGTCTGGAAGTTTCGTTAAGCATCCTAAAACATCAGAGCATTCAACCCCGTTGTTCTAATAAATCAGCATACTAAAACATCCCTGAAACATGCTTAATGTAGAAATTTTCTGCACTAGGGAAATTAAAGCAACTCGGAAAATTTCACCTCTTTCTTAGAGGTTTATAAGATTGTAACCTTATGAATTTTAAGCCTTTGGGCTGTTATGAAATATAAATAAAACAACAATAATGTCGGAGAATATTTCAGCTCTTAACAACCCCAATCAACATAGGGAAATATCAGATCATGCATAAAACACATCTGAAATTCACTTTATGACAGCTGTAATTACAACAATAAATCTGCCTTATCCTCTTGAATATAAAAGTATAATCTCTTAACAATTTCAGCCTTAACTTATGTCAAATTAGCAAGACATACTAGTGCTGGAAATTACCAAACCATGAAGAAATAGATGGTTGAAAATCAAATCTGCAATAAAGATAATTTTGAACAGCAGAAAACTTCATGTATATGTATAAATATGAAGTTCACGTACATACCATAGCCCCATCCCAAGGCTAGTACAATCCTCTAGCTCTCCAATGGCTGAAAATCAAATTTGCAATAAAGATAATTTTGAACAGCAGAAAACTTCATGTATATGTATAAAGATGAATTTCACGCACATACCACAGCCCCATCCCAAGGTTAGTACAATCCTCTAGCTCTCGAAAACCCTAGCTAGGGAAAACCAAGAAAACCCTAGGTTCACCAAAGATACTCCACAAGCTAGAATCAACACTAGCAAGTCTTCTTGGCAAGATACCTACTCCTCATCTTCACTTCAATAAGTACAACCTACAGTTTAATCACAAAACCCTAGCTCCAATGTCTCTAAGTGATGAAACCCTAACCCTAGTATTCATTATGCTCCAAAAGCTCCAAGATACCCTAGCACCTCCAAGACAAGAGAGAGAAAGTACAAAGATGAAGATCTAGGAGAGAGAGGAAGACTTTTGAACATTTGTGTGCAGGACTCCTCTAAGTCACATCTCTAACACAAGTGAACAAGAATGATTATAATGATAATACTCTTGTTAGAAATTCAAGGGTAAACTAGAACAATAATATTATTTTAATTTTATTCACTACAGTAGATATAGATCAGCAACCAAAACAAATTTTTTGAAGTAGATCAATCATAGAAATAGTACAATAGATCTAAACATGTAGAAAACAATTCTAAGCTATATTTGAACATGAACAGATCTAATCATTAACAATAAGAAGTAATTTTGAACATTAACATAAACAGATCTGATAATTAGCAAAGCAAAAATTGAAGATTACCTTGATAAAAAACAAAGAACAAATATACCTTAGAAGCTTGTTGTTGTCTTCTTTTCTATATGCTCAGAAAAATCTATAATCGTCATTGATCAAACCCTCAAGGGTAGATCTCTATCATGATCTTTGTGAGTGGTATTGCCAAGAAGAAATCAAGGACCAATCAACAGAGGTAGATAGGTTGATATAAAACCCTAATGACAAAGCTAGAGGATGGAATAAAAAAGCCCTTAACATTCCAAACAAAAACTGTCAAACTGTAAGGACTACTACAACAATTTGGGCAGCTTAGGGTAGCATCCTTAGGGTTGTCTTAACGAGCCCTAGATGTTGTAAACAATAGGTGACAGTAGCAGCACAGGAAAAACACCGGCAACAGTTAAAGAGGAGATGGTGGCAACCTAGGAGGAGCAGTGGCATGCTGTAGAAGGGCAAGGAGGGGCCCGCAACACCTGTAGCAGCAAGGAGAGAGGACTGAACTAGCAAGAGGAGACCAGAATGAGGTAGCCGTACCCTATAACAGCAATATAAAGACTCCCAACCAGCAAGAAGAGAAACCAAGGAGGATCGAACCCTCTACCAACAAAACCAAGGTAGCCGCAACCTTCAAACAACAAAAGAAAGCTCCAAAGAGGATAGTCGTACCACCAAAAAAAGAAAGAGGAGACAAGAACAGGGCAGTCGCACCCTACACCATCACAAGGAGACTCCAAAATAACAAGAGAGAGAAAGCACAAGGAGGTCGAATCCTCAAACAACAATAGGAAAACCCTTCAAGTAGGTTGCACCAAAAATTTCAGAACTGAACAAGAGTAGCCACAGCAAAATCTGATTAAGAGAAGAGTGGGAGAAGAACGTGTTAAGAGAGTGAGGGGTGTGAGGTTATTTTTATAGGTTAGGAAGGGGGGTTAGGGTTAATTAAATTAAACCTACCTTTTAGGATTAATTAAAACCCAATTAAAAAAAGACAAAAAGAAAATAATTAATATTTTAATTAATAAAAATATTAATTAGAAAGTCAACAAGTCAAAGTGACTAAAAAAGACCAACACCACAAAAGACATTAAGGAGGATGTGGACCAAGAAAGGGGAGGCAACAAGACAAAGTTAAATGGGTCTTCTTCAATGGCAAGATGTCCACATAAGTTTCATGATAACTTATAAGCTTTTATCATCCTAGCATAAGAGGAAAAATCAATGATGTGGTCATGTCCATCTTCGTTTAGGTCTCATGGACCATCTCGGGAGAGTAGAAGAAGATCACACATCATCATGTCTTGGTACTTAACCAAGAACCTGCCTGGTCCCAGATCAGGGTACCCCAGAACACATTTGGGGGCCCTAGATTACATCTAGGGTCTTATCCACCAAGGTACAAAACCAAGGATCAACCCAAGCGTTAAGCAAAGATTCCCTGGAACACATCCAGGGCCCTAGAATACATCTAGTGACTTATATCATCAACCACCAAGGTACACAACCAAGGATCAATCCAAGCACTGAGCAAGGATTCCCTGGAACACATCCAGGGGCCCTAGAACACATCTAGGGACTTATATCATCAACCACAAAGGTACACAACCAAGGATCAATCCAAGCACCGAGCAATGATTCCCCGGAACACATTCAGGGGCCCTCGAACACATATAGGGACTTACTGCTTGGTCCTTGACCAAGAACCCAAACAATACACTAGGGACCCTCACTACGGTCTTTTTCCATGGCTCTAACTGCTTGGTCCCAAACCAAGAACCCCAAGAGTGTACTAGGGGCCCTAGATCTCAGCTAGGGTCTTATGCCATCCTCCCAGAGAATGACTCTGGCAACTGCTTAAATTTAACAACTCTCTCCTTCCTTTATATTTATGAGAAGTAAGGGAGGCGAACACAACATATGTGGGGCCTAAACACTTACAATCAACCTACAAAGCCACATCTGGGCTCACACGTGGAGCGCTATACTCCAATGGTATACATGCCAAGCTCCAAGATGATGTCATACACAATAAAAGATTCAATGCAAGGGTGCTCCACTAGATGTGTCTAATGCTCCTCCTCCATGCCATCGAGGATGCCATGTGCTCCACTAGGTCTGCTCCCCTTGCATGAACATTGTCGCAACCTAGGTGTCTCTAAGTCAACTCCATGCCTCCATGCAAGCATCCAAGCTACCCTATGTTTTCTAGGGCTCAACACCCTCCTCTTGAATGCCAAATTCTCCTCCTCCAATGTGGGATGTTCTCCAAGCAAGAAACCTTCTGCATGTGGCCAATGTTGGAGTCGCCCTTGTTTTTTCACCTCGCGCAATTTTCAACGTTTGATACTTGAGATCTAAAGTTGTTTTTATTTCCCTTCCGAAATCATAAGACTCTAAAATCTTATCGCCTGAATAGCAATGCTTTTTCACTTTCAAAAGAAAAGATCCATTTTCACAAATATGTTTCCTTTTTGGTTTTATTTTGGAATATCGCAAGTCGGATATCGCAAAACGGACACTCTAATTTTTGAATTCGCAAGTCCCGAGTCGTGAAACTGCGAACTCGTTTTTCAATTTTTCACCCAAGACATTGAGTATGGTAAAACCTTTAACCCTTTATTAGACATCGTCGGGATTTCGTACCTCGGCATTCGTTGAACCCAAGTTTGGGTTCTTATAGCTCCAATAGCCGAGAACGCGATAACTTTTGTGAGAACCTTGGTCGATAACTAAAGGTAAAAAACTAACCATGGTTAGTGTTGGTTCTCGGCACATCGCCACTCGATACTTTCTTTCATGAAGTTAAAGTGTCCAAAACCCCGATTCACGAAATTGCGACATGATTATGGCAAGATTAATTAGTTGCCTAATCTAAGATTTCCTTCTCTTAATTCGAGCCTTAATTATCGCCACATCGCGATATCGCGACTCGGCATATCATTTTCCCAAAAGTCTGTCCTCGAATTCCCGAGTCGCGATATGGCGAGTAAATTAATTACGTAATTAAGGATGCACCAAATCACGATTACCATTGATTACATTAAAATCGACACTCGCAATCTCGCGAGTTAAAGGGTCAAAATATGAAAAGGAAGTTCACGATGCAGCGAAAGGCGAGAAAGTTTTTTAAGTCGTTAAGATTGGTAATTTTAAATTAAACGAAATACGTCCCGCGCTTCAAGGTTGGCACACTTCACGAGGTATTTACTTGCTCTCCATAACCTGAGTACCTGTCAAGCCGCCCAATATTGATGACATTAATGAGAAATTAGGGTAAATCCACGAATAAATTAGATCAGATTTATACAATAAATTTGGTTTTATTTGCGATTTGACAGGCTTATTTCAAAGGTACAGGATTTTCAAATATATACGAAAGTTTCGTTCTGTTCTAAAACATTTCTCTTAAGCGCATAGAACTCACTTTTCTCCGAGGAAACTCATTTCTGCATGTATACACAGGTCTACTGTAGAAGAGCAAAAAATCAAGCTTCAGCTATGGCGCCAAGGAGAGCAACGAAAGAAAATATAGAGGTTGCAGCACAGGGTCTGGACAATGTCTCAGATACTTCGCCTCGGACGGGTGGCTCAATACCCACCTGGTTGTTTATTTCAGACATTCTACAATCCAAGCTGGTAAACTATTCAGACTCTGATGACTATAACAATGATATTGTGAAGGACGACCTGAACACTAAGTACAAGACAATTGTTCAGTCGGGAATGCACCTGGTTGCAACCAGACCTCGGTTTCTCCCATACTACGACATGATCCGATGGGCATTGGATCACATCGACCTGCCTTCCAGAACTATCGTAAATGATCGACAGGCCATGTTCGGGACTTTTAGGCCCGAGCATATCCAATCTATGTACAATCTCCCAGCAACCTCTGAATACACATATGGCAAAGAATTCCTGGTGGACTTCAAAAATAAGGAGTGCGAAGAATTTGACAAAACCATGCCAAGCTTGATAAAAGACTGGGTTTCACGTTTCGCGACATTCAGAGTGAATGACAAGGGCGTGTATTCAATTTCTTCGCTGGAGCCAAACTATATGTATGTGGCGATGATGACTTGTCGGCTTTTCAGATGGTAGGATACCGCGCATTTTTACATCCAGTGGGTACCTCTCATCTTTCGGGTAGCAGAAGGTTCCTCATTCAATCGGGCGAAAATGCTCTCCGATAGTTTGTTCAACATGATCACAGAGTACCGGGAGAACAAGGCAGTCGGGAAACCATCCAGATTCTTCATGTTCGCGTATATCATGGATGCGATATGCTCCATGATGCCTTTTCCTTTGATGAATTGGGCTTGGAGTACAACCCAAGAGAAAACGATTCATGAGTACCATGATAAGATGTGGGAAAATAATGCGAACAAGTTTATTTATGAGATTTTTAACTAGGTGATGGTGCCCCTGCACATCACCATTTTTTGTCTTTCGCCATCCCGCATCTCGGATAGCATTGCTGCGAATCTGAGTCGTATCGCGGACTGGTACATGGAAGAGGAATTCTCCTATTTGAGAGTATTTGGAGCTGTTGTTCCTCCTCTAGCGCTACCACTATTCATCCCCGACAAGCTAGCTTGTCGCGAGATTGCTCGGCAAACAGTAATCGGCGGAGTGAGCAAAGAGCTCAAAGCGTCATCAAAGAAGGTATGGTCGTTTTTCCCTGTTCGGCTAAATTCCTATTCCTTATTAGATTTTGGACATGCTAAGGCTGAGGCTGCAGCCATAGAAGACTTGAGCCTAGTCTCTATCGAGTACAAAAAGCATGATCCTCAGGGAATTGTAAGCACTCATTTGGGAAATTATGGATTAAAGAGGTTCAAACATGAATGTTCTCCCTCGGATGATGTTTTCCGAGGGGCGAGGTCCTATTCGGAGGTGCAATTTCGAATCAAATCCCTAGCACCCGAAGATAGGACCTCAGTTTTAAAATTTCAGGAGCATAGGAAACGATGTCTCCCCATGGTGCTGGGAGGTTTGGGACTTTCCAAGGATAAAGAAAAAGAGGCCAAAAGTTCTGAGGGAAAAACCTCTAACCCCGAAAAATGTCAGGAAGGGGAGTAGGAGAAGAATCCTGAGCAGAAGGAGAATCCGGAAACAGAGAAAAATCCCGAAAAGGAGAAGAGTCCTGAGGAGAAGAATCCAAAAAAGGAGAAGAGTCCTGAGCGGAAGGAGAATCCCGAAACAGAAAAAGAGACTACTGACCCTCCCAAGGAGCATAGTCCGGAGGTGGAAATAAAAGACACAGACCCACCAGAAACTCAGAATCTGGACGCAAGGACGAAGACCTCTGACCCCCCAAAAGAGAAATATCCACTCAGCACACCAGGGAAGGCTGAGAAGCAGATTGGGAAACCCATCACCTCTGTCACATCCTTGCAGTCGGCACAGGGAGGCATTAGCGAGGGATGGATATTTGGTGAAGAACTGAGACCTATAAGGGCAGAGGAACTCCCTCCTAATGAATTCTTCTTTGACAAAAAGAGGAAAGTTGTGGTGAAGAGAGAATTTTATCAAGAGGGAGAGTCCACTATTAAAAAATTCAAAGTGATGACTGATGGGATGAATAAAAGGAAAGATGAATTTGCCACGGAAATTGCAGGAACGCTAGGAGCGTATGCGACGACAAATCAATTCTCGGTCGAAATGTTAAAGAAGCAGCTCAAAGCAAAAAATCGCCTGATCAAGACTCTTGTAGCCAGGGTGGCTTCGGCAGCAGAAAGCACTAAGAGTCAAGCAAGCGAAGAAATAGAGCTAGCCCGATTGGCCGATAAGAAAGAAATTGAAGTCCTCAAGACCAAGCTGGAACAAGCAAATTCTACGATCCGAGATGGTCAGGTACAATCGGGTCAGCAGAGGGATAGGATCACATAGCCGCAGGCTCAGTTGGAGGTCGTAGAAAGAAAGGTAATCGACATCGAGATTGTCAAATCCTGAGCAATCGATATTCGGAGCAAGATCTCCTCCGCTCAACACAGTCTGCTAAACAAAATAGGAGAGATTCGAGAAGACTGTTTGTTAATACATCGGATCTCCGAAAATCTGACTGACAAAGAAAGAAATGCAGAGGCTACTCAGGTCACTTTCCAAGAGGCAGTGATAGCTACCAACAACAGGTTTTCAGGGCCTCCCGGGCTCACCATTTCCAAACAAACCATGGGTAATATCTTGTTAAAGAATTGGGAACATGATATTACTTTAAGCAAGGAGCAGGCTCAAAAAGTGATAAATTCATTAGAAGCCGCCTTCAATGATATAAATGGTGAGCTGTTAGGAATAGATATTGGAGATGACACAAAGGCGCTGAGGTAGATGAATATAGATCGGATTTCTCTGGACATAAAGGAGAACAATGAGAGAAATTCGGCGGAAATCTCTAATATGGACAGGGTAGACCCGGCTCAGATCTACAAACATTTGATTCAACCTAGTGCACAAATCGGCGCCCTTGAACTTGTTGATGTACAAATAGATGATAAAATTCCACAGTTAGCTCGAGAGTGCTATTTTGCAGAAGCCAGATGTCAAGCCGAGCCTTCACCGCTTGTGACCCAGTTCTTGGACAAGTGTATCACGTACACTGAATCCATGCGAGGACAAGCACCTGGCACTTCTTGAAGATAAAATAGGTGAAATGGAGTGATTTCGCTCCTCCCAGCTGTCAAGCAGAACCTTACAGCTTGTATTCCATTTTATAGACAAATGTATTATATGCATTGAATTTAAGCAAAAACAAACACCTGGCACTCGGACAGATGGAGTGATTTCGCTCTTCTGAACCGAGAGGCAAATTTTGTATAAATAGATCACAAAAAGAAGAGATGGAGGCTGGACTTTTTGGAGATCACTTGTAATAGATTTTTGCATGAAGGAAGTTAATACAAGCAAAATCGAAGATTCCTGATTCTGTCACGACTGTGTTGCAAGTTTGTTTCGTTATGTTTTTTGTTTCTTTTCATTTTGCTCTACATAATTGATGTGTGTCACTATAATTTAGTACGACCACTACTATAGTGAAAGGATTTCATCTTTTTTGTAATTGTCTCTTGTTTTTCCTCTGCACCAGCTATCAGCGGGTGTAAGACCAATTTACATTTACAGGATTTTATGTTTATTTACACTATGTCAATTATGTTCATGTCAATTTCTTCTTCTGTGTATACGTGAGTTTTCCACTAACGGGAACTTTGCGTTATCTACAGATAAATGTTTTTCTTCTATCTCATGTTATTTTTACCAAAAACAATACAATTACAGGAAAGGGCCTTCAATTTGCATTCTTATCTCGTTTTTCATGCAAAAGTTTCTCTTTACTTCATCCGAATCGAAACAGCAAATAAAATCTCCCTTTAAAAATCATTTCCATACTGGTACTGTTCCTCAATGACTGTCCCTGCAGCAACTCAACCTAACATTCAACCCGGACTATCTAATCAAATACACATTGCTTTAAATCTCTTCAACACAATCCTTAAAACTGCGAACACCCGGGAGGAATTGGAACGGTCATGGGCAGCCATTGAACAAGATATTACTACTCAGGAACAATGGGAAGCTAGGCAGCGAGAACATAGAAATCTTCATTAGTTTCCTACACTGAAGGTTAGTGTAATCCTTTATCAACCTTTATCATACTTTCGGATGCCTTGACACTATACTTTAAAGCCTTAGGTACAGACTCAGGAACAACATCTTTCTGGCGCCGTTGCCGGGGAGCGAAGTTACAAAATCTTTTCCCTGGGAAAACGACAAACTATTTCATTGATAGTGTTACTCTTTGATAGTGAACATAGAGTGCACACCTTTTTAAGGCTTGATTAAATCTTTCACTTGGCGACTCCACTAAAACACAAACTGGCGTCTGGTAGAAGGCATACCAGACAGAACCCGGATGGCAAGCTGATTACGCCTGTTAATAATCCCGAAAAGATCTTAAGAGCGAGAGGCTCGTTTGAGACTACCGCTTCAATTAACAAACCCAAAAAACCACTTCTAAAGACTAAATCCGCTTCAGAACCTCCTT
The DNA here is from genome assembly GCA_000966675.3 of Picea glauca. Lineage (NCBI taxonomy): Eukaryota > Viridiplantae > Streptophyta > Pinopsida > Pinales > Pinaceae > Picea > Picea glauca. The sequence continues at coordinate 993,231 of JZKD02S1692986.1, read as the reverse complement.
CTTCTGTTAGCCCTCTGTCTGATACCAAAGATCCAGAAGCGAACTACTCAGAATTTAGGAGTGAGCCACATCAGACTTTCCAATCTATAAACAAGGGTAAAGGCCCTTTGGAAAGATCGTCCTCATTTAACACACCAAGCTTTCTTCGGCAGAACTTCCCAGTTTCACCTGATTCAAAAGAGTGTGTTACACCCTCATTTCCTACTCCCAAGTCGATGGCAGGCGTCGGAGGAGGAGGTGGAGGACATCATAATGTCCCTCCTCCTGGAGTATTTGCAAAAGTAGCAGTGAGATACGCTCCCCTGGTTTTACCTGTTCCCCTCCATGATTTACCTGACAACTACATCAAAAATCTTCCTAAGTTCACTGGGGAGGGAGATCTAACCGTAGCCGAGCATATAAACTTTTTTGACCAGTTCGCAGATATCTGTGGTATTGATCATGAGGATGTTTACTCCAGACTGCTTGTCCAGACCTTCGAAGGACAGGTCCGAACTTGGTTTCGGAGTCTTCCTCCAGCTTCTATTCGGACATATGACGCCCTGGAAGATGCTTTCCTCAAACAATGGGGAGAGCAAAAGGATCACTTGTATTACCTTACTGAGTTTGGGTCCCTAAAGAAAAAGAATTCAGAAACTATTATGGAATTTATTCTGAGATTTAACAAACTTTATAATAAAATTCCAGCCGCTGTTAAACCTTCCGAACCTTCAGCCAAAGTAACCTTTGCGGGAGCTTTCGAACATGATTTTGCATTTCTCTTGCGAGAAAGAAGAGGTGACACCCTAAATAGAATGCAAGACGATGCTGTCGAAATAGAATCTAATATGATGGCTTTGGGTAAGTTAAAGGCTACAGTAGAAACAGCCAACCGTGATAACAGATGATATAGGGAACCAGCGGGTCCTTCCGGGTCAAATAGATAAACTGATGACAGAGTGGATGATATGGCCCGAATAATTAAAGATCTTTCTAAAAAAAT
>JZKD02S1692986.1:975970-987784 GCA_000966675.3 Picea glauca | reverse complement strand
AAAAGATAGCGGATCATCGCATGTTGGTCCTTAAAAATAACCAAATCCCGAAAGGCTTAATTCCTTTGGAAAGACTCTTCGATCAGAACGACATACCTGTGAAGTCCACTTTACAGCCCCAACCAGAAGAAGTGGAGGATTGCAACATAGGAACTGAAAACGATTCCAGGATAGTAAAGATATCTAAACTCCTCCCTCCTAAGGTAAAAGACCAGTATAGAGACTTACTCAGACAATATAAAGATGTTTTTGCCTGGTCCTATGACGAGCTTCGAACATATGATACTTCTATAATTGAGCAAAAAATACCCTTGAAGCCCGGAGTTAAGCCTTTTAGGCATAAGCTCAGGTATTTTAACCCCATTTTGTTGCCCGTCATTGAAAAGGAAGTTAAGAATCTCTTAGACGCGAAAATAATTGTACCTCTAAGATACTCAGACTGGGTGGCGAATTTGGTCCCTGTCAGAAAAAAGAGTGGAGAAATTAGAATGTGTGTAGATTTTCGGAACTTGAATAGGTCCTCTCTTAAAGATAATTATCCACTTCCTAAAATGGATCACGTCCTAGAAAGGGTAGTTGGAGAAAATCAAATGTCTATGATAGATGGGTTTTCTGGATACAACCAAATCGCCATGAATGAAAAAGACAGAGAAAAAACCGCTTTCACCACACCCTGGGGTACATTCATATATGATAATATGCTTTTTGGTTTAATGAATGCAGGGGCTACCTTCCAACGCGCCATGGATATCGCTTTCATTGGAGAAAGAGATAAGTTCGTGGTAATCTACCTCGACGATTTAACGGTTTTTTCTAAAACCGATGAAGAACATTTGATCCATTTAAAACAGACTTTCGAAAAATGCCGCAGGTATGGTCTATCTTTGAACCCAAAGAAATCACATTTTGCCATGCAGGAAGGTAATCTTCTGGGGCATATCGTATTTAAAGATGGAATCAAGATTGATCCTAAGAGGGTTGAAGCGATACAAACTATTAGTATTACTAGAAACGTTAAAGAGATTCAATCTTTCTTGGGTATAATAATTTTTTTACGAAGGTTTATACCAAATTTCGCTGAGATTGTCAAATTGATCACAGGAATGCTGAAGAAAGATAGCAGGGTAAATTGGACCATCGAGGCTAAAACATCATTTGAGCGTATTAAAAAAGTCATCAACGAGGCACCTGTGTTAACAAGCCCACATTACTTGAAGGATTTCCTCATCTTCTCATTCGCTTCTCATCATACTATCGCCTCGGTGTTACTGCAAAAAGATGATGAAGGTTTTGAGCGCCCGATCGCATTTTTTAGCAAGATCCTTAGAGACGCTGAACTAAAATATGATATAATGGAAAAACAGGCGTACACAATGGTGAAAGCGCTAAAGGGATTCAGAACTTATGTTCTTCATTCAAAAATTATCACGTACGTACCAACCAGTGCTGTGAAGGATATATTGGTACAGCCGGACAGTGATGGAAAACGAGGACGCTGGCTCGCTAAGATACAAGAATTCGATCTGGAAATCAAACCTACTAAATTGATAAAGGGAAAGGGTCTGGCCAAATTTTTGGCTGAATCGAACCTTAGAGCTCTTGACATCAATTGCCTACAGGGGGAAGACGAAGACACACGTTTGCTAGAGCTGGATGACCAAACATATCCAAGCGAGGTTGAAGAAAAATTCGTGTCATCAGACTGGTATAAAGACATAGTTTTCTATTTATTAAAACTGAAACGTCCAGATGGACTAACACTAGCCAAATACAGAACCTTAAAACTCCATGCTGTAAAATATTGCATCTCCAAAAATCAACTATACTGGAAGGATCCCCTCGGGTTTTTACTGGTCTGTCTGGTTGAGTCGGAAACTCCACGGGTCATAGAAGAATTTCATGAAGGAATATGTGGAGGGCACCATGCATGGAGAGCCACAGCCTATAAGATCTTGAGGGCCGGATACTATTGGCCGAAACTATTCTTGGACGTCAATGCCAAAGTACGTGCCTGTTACTCATGTCAAATATTCGTTGGTAAACAGAAAATCCCTGCATTACCACTCGTTCCAGTCAAAACCGAAGCCCCGTTTCAACAATGGGGATTATACTTCATAGCGGAAATCAATCCCCATTCCAGTGCTCAGCATAAGTGGATCTTAACAGCCACAGATTATTTTACAAAGTGGGTGGAAGCAATTCCAACTAAAAGAGCAACAGATTCAGTGGTGATCGACTTCTTGGAAGATAACATCTTGTCAAGATTCGGGTGTCCCTGAAAGATTGTTACCGATAACGCCCAGGCTTTCAAATCCATGGCTATGATCGACTTCTGTCAGAAGTACAGTATCATTCTCGGCCATTCCACTGCTTATTACCCTCAGGGAAATGGGTTGGCTGAATCATCTAATAAGAGCCTGGTAAACGTGATCAAAAAGGTACTCAACGAAAACAAGAGGTCCTAGCATGTACATTTGAAGCAAGCATTGTGGGAAAACCGCATCAACACTAAAAGATATATCGGCATTTCGTCGTTTCATATGGTATATGGGACCGAGGCAGTTCTGCCTATAAACTTAGCATTACCAGTGATGAAATTATGGCAGGATCAAAACGAAGAGCCCAATCATGTGACCAGAAGAATTAACCAACTCATTGAGGTTCAACAGTTCAGAGTAGAGGTTGATGAGAAAATACAAAAATATCAGCACGATATGAAAGCATTGTTCGATCTTAAGGCGAAGGACAGAGAGTTCCTCCCAGGTGACTTGGTGTTAAGATGGGATACAAGAAGGGAAGAAGCCGCAAAGCATGGCAAATTTGACCACCTTTGGTATGGACCATTCAGGGTCTCGGCTCCAGAAGGAAAGAACTCCTTTCTTCTGAAAAATATTGATGGAGAAGTTCTCAGTGCCCCTGTCAACGGGCGATATCTAAAGCACTATATGATGTGACAGTGGTTGGGTAGAAAAGAAAATAAAATAAAAAATAAATAAATTATATATATATATATATATATATATATATATATTTGTAAATAAATAAATTTTATTATGAGTTTTTGTAAATATTTATGTTTTTGTTCTGACGTTTATCTTCAATTTTTGGTTTTCGTTCCCAAATTTTCAACACATTTTTCAATCAGGTTTGTGTTCGTTTTTGCAGGATTCCAACCTCAAACGAAACTAGCAGAAAAAATAATGTGCAGATCGGTGTTGGAGATAGGACAACATAAAATAGGTGATACATATGAAAATTCATAGTCCACTAGGAAATTGAAAAGACAAAGGTGAGTTTTCTCAATACACAGGTCATGAAAGGTTGTTTTAAGCAATCTGAGGTAATATTGTTCAAACTGCAATATAAAAGGTTAGATAACAGGACTATTTTTGGCTCGATGATCTTCGTACTAAATTTGAATGATATGTTAAACCCAAATGCAGTCATTCATAATTTTCGTTCCCAAATGTATTCGAAAACTAGCCCAGAGTTGTTGTGAACTTTTTATTAAGCCATTTAATTGCTGCCTTGTTTTCTGTCTATATCTGGGCCTAAATTTTAGTAAGTCACTATCGTCCCGACTCTTTGGGAAGGGATAAATATTTTTTTCATTTCAAACCCCAAGGATTCCGAAGCAGATCTTAATAAGAAGGTTGGTCTTCACAACTACTTGATCCTCTGCTAAGCTAAGGAACGCCTATAAGCGATCTTAACTTTCCTAGGTTTTTCAATAGCGTCTGAAAAATCAAAGCTTGCTTGAATAGAATGTTCCTTAAAATTTCCTTATTCTCCCCTGTCACCCTAAGAACTAAAGGACTTGTGAGGGTCAAAGGAAGGTTGATACCGAGTAATCAAAATAAGTTGACAGACCTCTGATAAAAAATATTACACAGATCTCAGCCCTGATATAAACTGATTGCTCCCATCTTCGTGTTTTAAAAATAAATAAAACACTGAGACAGGTGGTGAAAGGAAATTCAGAAATGATTGCCCCCACCTAGTCCATTAAGACGATGAAAGGAAATTCAAAAATGATTGCCCTCGTCTTAGCGTTTAAACGCATAAATATTTTCCGAAGTGGTGAAAAGAAATTCAGTAAAAAAGGGTCAGACAACTTCACCGGGGTACTGAACACGCTCGCTGGCAGTGAAGCAATGTCTGAGAGATCTGTAAGGCTATTATACATAAACATCAATCAACTCTGGTAATCAACGCTTTCTGAAAACCTAATCATTTCCCCAATTCCGACGGGACTTCCCTATTTTAGATTACATAATATCATTCTTTTGATGCAAGCTGAGAATCGCAAGACCTGTTGAATATCCTAGGATTGTTACAACTGTCTTGGAGCATTCCCCAAACTTAGTGGTGAGAAAGGGAAAATTGCGAAGATGACTTCAGCTGTGTTTGGAAAAAAAGATTTGAATTCGAAAAAAGTTTATGGGTTATCAAACGAAAGTTTTTTCCCCTTTCTATCTTTTTCCTTGGATTTTTCTTTTGATTTTAGCCTATGACTCCATTTACCCAATTTTGGCACCTGTTCTACTGTTCTTCCCGCCTCACAGGGAAGCGGGATCCCTAGTTGGATCCTATGTTGGAGCCGCCCTTGTTTTTTCACCTCGTGCAATTTTCAACGTTTGATACTTGAGATCTAAAGTTGTTTTTCTTTCCCTTCCGAAATCATAAGACTCTGAAATCTTGTCGCCTGAATAGCAATGCTTTTTCACTTTCAAAAGAAAAGATCCATTTTTCGCAAATATGTTTGCTTTTTGGTTTTATTTTGGAATATCACAAGTCGGATATCGCAAAACAGACACTCTAATTTTTGAATTCGCAAGTCCCGAGTCGCGAAACTGCGAACTCGTTTTTCAATTTTTCACCCAAGACATTGACTATGGTAAAACCTTTAACCCTTGATTAGACATCGTCGAGATTTCGCGCCTCGGCATTCGTTGAACCCAAGTTTGGGTTCTTACAGCCCTGATAGCCAAGAACGCGATAACTTTTGTGACAACCTTGGTCGATAACTAAAGGTAAAAAACTAACCATGGTTAGTGTTGGTTCTCGGCACATCGCCACTCGATACTTTATTTCATGAAGTTAAAGTGTCCAAAACCCTGATTCACAAAATTGCGACATGATTATGGCAAGATTAATTAGTTTCCTAATCTAAGATTTCCTTCTCTTAATTCGAGCATTAATTATCGCCACATCGCGATATCGCGACTCGACATATCATTTTCCCAAAAGTCTGTCCTCGAATTCCCGAGTCGCGATATGGCGAGTAAATTAATTACGTAATTAAGGATGCGCCAAATCACGATTACCATTGATTACATTAAAATCAGTACTCGCAATCTCGCAAGTTAAAGGGTCAAAATATGAAAAGGAAGTTCACAATGCAGCGAAAGGCGAGAAAGTTTTTTAAGTCGTTAAGATTGGTAATTTTAAATTAAATGAAATACGTCCCGCGCTTCAAGGTTGGCACACTTCACGAGGTATTTACTTGCTCTCCATAACCCGAGTACCTGTCAAGCCGCCCAATATTGATGACATTAATGAGAAATTAGGGTAAATCCACGAATAAATCAGATCGGATTTATACAATAAATTTGGTTTTATTTGCGATTTGACAGGCTTATTTCAAATTTTCAAATATATACGAAAGTTTCGTTCTGTTCTAAAACATTTCTCTTAAGTGCATAGAACTCACTTTTCTCCGAGGAAACTCATTTCCGCATGTATACACAGGTCTACTGCAGAAGAGAAAAAAATTAAGCTTCAGCTATGGCGCCAAGGAGAGCAGCGAAAGCAAATGTAGAGGTTGCAGCATAGGGTCCGGACAACGTCTCAGATACTTCGCCTCAGACGGGTGGCTCAGTACCCACCTGGTCATTTATTTCAGACATTCTACAATCCGAGCTGGTAAACTATTCAGACTTTGATGACTATAACAATGATATCGTGAAGGACGACCTGAACACTAAGTACAAGACAATTGTTCAGTCGGGAATGCACCTGGTTGCAACCAGACCTCGGTTGCTCCCATACTACGACATGATCCGATGGGCATTGGATCACATCGACCTGCCTTCCAGAACTAGCGTAAATGACCGACAGGCCATGGTTGGGAATTTTAGGCTCGAGCATATCCAATCTATGTACAAGCTCCCAGCAACCTCTGAATACACATATGGCAAAGAATTCCTGGCAGACTTCAAAAAGAAGGAGTGCAAAGAATTTGACAAAACCATGCCAAGCTTGATAAAAGACTGGGTTTCGCGTTCCGCGACATTCAGAGTGAATGACAAGGGCGTGTATTCAATTTCTTCGTTGGAGCCAAACTATATGTATGTGTCAATGATGACTTGTCAGCTTTTCGGATGGGAAGATACCGTGCATTTTTACATCTAGTGGGTACCCATCTTTCGGGTAGCAGAAGGTTCCTCATTCAATTGGGCGAAAATGCTCTCTGATAGTTTGTTCAACAAGATCACAGAGTACCGGGAGAAGAAGGCAGCCGGGAAACCATCCGGATTCTTCATGTTCACGTATATCATGGATGCGATATGCTCCATGACGCCTTTTCCTTTGATGAATTGGGCTTGGAGTCCAACCCAAGAGAAAACAGTTCATGAGTACCACGATAAGCTGTGGGAAAATAACGCGAACAAGTTTATTTATGAGATTTTTAACTGGGTGATGGTGCCCCTGCACATCACCATTTTTGGTCTTTCGCCACCCCACATCTCGGATAGCATTGCTGTGAATCTGAGCCGTATCGCGGACTGGTACGTGGAAGAGGAATTCTCCTATTTGAGAGTATTTGGAGCTACTGTAACTCCTCTGGCGCTACCACTATTCATCCCCGACAAGCTAGCTTGTCGCGAGCTTGCTCGACAAACAGTAATCGGCGGAGTGAGAAAAGAGCTCAAAGCGTCATCAAAGAAGGTATGGCCGTTTTTCCCTGTTCAGCTAAATTCCTATTCCTTATTAGAATTCGGACATGCTAAGGCTGAGGCTACAGCCATAGAAGACTTGAGCCTAGTCTCTATCGAGTACAAAAAGCATGATCCTCAGGGAATTGTAAGCATTCATTTGGGAAATTGTGGATTAAAGAGGTTCGAACATGAATGTTCGCCCTCAGATGATGTTTTCTGAGGGGTGAGGTCCTATTCAGAGGTGCAATTTCGAATCAGATCCCTAGCACCCGAAGACAGTACCTCAGTTTTAAAATTTCAAGAGCATAGGAAACGATGTCTCCCCGTGGTGCTGGGAGGTTTGGGACTTTCCAAGGATAAAGAAAAAGAGGCCGAAAGTTCTGAGGTACAAACCTCTAACCCCAAAAAATGTCAGGAAGGGGAGCAGGAGAAGAATCCTGAGCAGAAGGAGAATCTAGAAACAGAGAAAAATCCCGAAAAGGAGAAGAGTCCTGAGCAGGAGAAGAATCCAGAAAAGGAGAAGAGTCCTGAGGGGAAGGAGAATCCCGAAACAGAAAAAGAGACTACTGACCCTCCCAAGGAGCATAGTCCGGAGGTGGAAATAAAAGACACAGACCCACCAGAAACTCAGAATCCAGACGCAGGTACGAAGACCTCTGACCCCCCGAAAGAGAAATATCCACTCAACACACCAGGGAAGGCTGCGAAGCAGATCAGGAAACCCATCACCTCTTTCACACCCTTGCAGTCGGCATAGGGAGGCCTTAGAGAGGGATGGATATTTGGTGAAGAACTGAGACCTATAAGGGCAGAGGAATTCTCTCCTAATGAATTATTCTTTGACAAAAAGAGGAAAGCTGTGGTGAAGCGAGAATTTTATCAAGAGGGAGAGTCCACTGTTAAAAAATTCAAAGTGATGACCGATGGGATGAATAAAAGGAAAGATGAATTTGCCACGGAAATTGCAGGAACGCTAGGAGCGTATGCAACGACAAATCAATTCTCGGTCGAAATGTTAAAGAAGCAGCTCAAAGCAAAAAATTGCCTGATCAAGACTCTTGAAGCCATGGTGGCTTCGGCAGCAGAAAGCGCTAAGATTCAAGCAAGAGGAGAAATAGAGCTAGCCCGATTGGCCGATAAGAAAGAAATTGAAGTCCTCAAGACCAAGCTAGAACAAGCAAATTCTACGATCCGAGATGGTCGGGTACAATCGGGTCAGCAGAGGGATAGGATCACATAGCTGCAGGCTCAGTTGGAGGTCGCAGAAAACAAGGTAATCGACATCGAGATTGTCAAATCCCGAGCAATCGATATTCGGAGCAAGATCTCCTCCGCTCAACAAAGTCTGCTAAACAAAATAGGAGAGATTCGAGAAGACTGTTTGTTAATACATCGAATCTCCGAGAATCTGACTGACAAAGAAAGAAATGCAGAGGTTGCTCGGGTCGCTTTCCAAGAGGCAGTGATAGCGACCAACAATAGGTTTTCAGGGCCTCCCGGGCTCACCATTTCCGAACAAACCAGGGGTAATATCTTGTTAAAGAATTGGGAACATGATATTACTTTAAGCAAGGAGCAGGCTCAAAAAGTGATAAATTCATTAGAAGCTGCCTTCAATGATATAAATGTTGAGCTATTAGGAATAGAGATTGGAGATGACACAGAGGCGCTGAGGCAGATGAATATAGATCAGATTTCTCTCGACATAAAGGAGAACAATGAGAGAAATTCGGCAGAAATATCTAAGATGGACAGGGTAGACCCGGCTCAGATCTACAAACATTTGATTCAACCTAGTGCACAAGTCGGCGCCCTTGAACTTGTCGATGTACAAATAGATGATAAACTTCCACAGTTAGCCCGACAGTGCTATTTTGCAGAAGCCAGATGTCAAGCCGAGCCTTCACCGCTTGTGACCCAGTTCTTGGACAAGTGTATCACATACACTGAATCCATGCGAGGACAAGCACCTGGCACTTCTTGAAGATAAAATAGGTGAAATGGAGTGATTTCGCTCCTCCCAGCTGTCAAGCAGAACCTTATAGTTTGTATTCCATTTTATAGACAAATGTATTATATGCATTGAATTTAAGCAAAAACAAACACCTGGCACTCGGACAGATGGAGTGATTTCGCTCTTCTGAACCGAGAGGCAAATTTTGTATAAATAGATCACAAAAAGAAGAGATGGAGGCTGGACTTTTTGGAGATCACTTGTAATAGAGTTTTTGCATGAAGGAAGTTAATACAAGAAAAATCAAAGATTCCTTATTCTGTCACGACTATGTTGCAAGTTTGTTTCGTTATGTTTTTTGTTTCTTTTCATTTTGCTCTACATAATTGATGTGTGTCACTATAATTTAGTACGACCACTACTATAGTGAAAGGATTTCATCTTTTCTGTAATTGTCTCTTATTTTTCCTCTGCACCAGCTATCAGCGGGTGTAAGACCAATTTACATTTACAGGATTTTATGTTTATTTACACTATGTCAATTATGTTCATGTCAATTTCTTCTTCTGTGTATACGTGAGTTTTCCACTAACGGGAACTTCGCGTTATCTACAGATAAATGTTTTTCTCCTATCTCATGTTATTTTTACCAAAAACAATACAGTTACAGGAAAGGGCCTTCAATTTGCATTCTTATCTCGTTTTTCATGCAAAAGTTTCTCTTTACTTCGTCCGAATCAAAATAGCAAATAAAATCTCCCTATAAAAATCATTTCCATACTGGTATTGTTCCTCAATGACTGTCCCTGCAGCAACTCAACCTAACATTCAACCTGGACTATCTAATCAAATACACATCGCTTTAAATCTCTTCGACACAATCCTTAAAACTGCGAACACCTGGGAGGAATTGGAATGGTCATGGGAAGCCATTGAACAATATATTACTACTCAGGAACAGTGGGAAGCTAAGCAGCAAGAATGTAGAAACCTTCATTAGTTTCCTACACCGAAGGTTAGTGTAATCCTTTATCAACCTTTATCATACTTTCGGATGCCTTGACACTGTACTTTAAAGCCTTAGGTACAGACTCAGGAACAACAGCCAACATGTGGAATGTCACCAAGTTGTTTGAATATCTACAACGACCTAAGGAAGATTGTCATGCAAGGATCCAATTGGGGTCAATAAATCATTGAGTAAGATGCCTCCAATGTGCAAATATATCATGGACCATTGAGGGGTTAATCGTATGACATACACTATGTACCCCAAATCTCATGAAGCACCCCTAAACATGGTGTAAACACTTTTGGAGTAGCCTCGAAAGCTAACACTAGATGCATGAGAAAAATCAAATCTGCAATAAAAAATTTAGGACATCAATGGTACACTTCATATTATCATAATAATGGAGATAAAGTACAATACCTCAATGCATTCCAAGCTGGTACAACAAGGCTTTCAACTCATCCCAAGCAAGGACTCTTTAATGCATCCCAAACCTTCATTGGGTCATCCACAATCATTACAAACCCTAACAAACAATTTAAAGGCCAAGTAAAGCATTCCACCAAGCTATACAAGACAATTCATGAATTTTCCAAACAAGCCAGCATGACACCAATTGGTAAACCCCAAGATCTCCCACTTGCATGGTGTTGAGAAATGAAGCTCTAGTAGGAACTTCTTGCACAGGTTTTAGTGTGAATGTGCAGGGAGTGGTTCAAGACATTTCATTGGTGACCACGTCGGAAATGTGGTTAGTAATTCTATTTTGTAATTCATGTACAATAAAGTGAAATATCTTATGTTTTTCAATTGAGTCTAATAAAGTACATTTAATGCTTTTATGTCTTATTTCACTTTATTGTGTTTCTCGGTCTATCCCACATCCATAAAGTGGATTGAATCGACTCGTTTGTAATCCTATATAAGAAAGATTTTGCTTTCTCATTAAGTAATACATTACAAAGAACTCTTTCGAGTTATCTTGGTTTCTTTATGTGTTCGATTTTTGTATTATTTTTAGGTAGCCTTTTGTTTGGGGTGTCTGTGCCCAAGAAAATCTTCCTACCTTTGAGAATCTATGGGATGATTTTGTTCAAGAGGAGATGATATTGGAGATAGTTGTAGGGATAGAGAAGAAAGAATAAAATATAGCTCTCATCAATAAGATGTCAGTATGAAAGAGGACATGGGAGGGGTCAAAAGATCAAGGAGGAAGACTTTAATTCTTTGGACTAGGGGAAGAAAGACTTAAGTCATGTGAAGTGATTCAAGTGCCACAATATGGGCCAATATGTATCTTCGTGTCTTGAGAGGAAGAAATCCAAGCAGTAGCAATAGGAGTTTGTAGGGAGTGCATAAACTTCAGCTAGAGAAAATGCATTAGCATCTAGACTTGAGACAACCTTCTTCGTTGTATCGTTACTTTCAACTAACACCATTTTTGGTATAGGGTGGTATATGAATTTGACAATAGTGAACTACATATAAGCCTTACCTTAGTTAATATGTTGCTAAGATCATCTTGAGATATGATAAATATTCTTGAAATACTAAATATAAAGTATTTTATATTATCATTACTTCCAATGCTTTTGAAAATAAATCTCACATTGATTCAAATCATAATGGAATCACTTTGAAATATGATATATATATATATATATGTGTGTGTGTGTGTGTGTGTGTATTAACAAATTATATAATATGATATATTATATAATATAATTTGTTAAATATAATCAACGAATTATATTATATATTAGTTATAATATATAATACAATATATTGTATATACCAAATAAGAGTGTATATATATAATAGATACCTAATCTAATATATACTATATCATATATAACTAATATATAATATATTATAACTATTATATAATATACTATATACTATATTAT